>OX336389.2:45885181-46129283 GCA_946902985.2 Meconema thalassinum | reverse complement strand
TGTACACTTGTTTTTATTTTGTTTTCTATTTTATTTATTTTTGATTATGAATGCCATTTCTTATTTTGTTTTATTTTTATTTTTGTAGTGCTATTGTTTTATTTCCTAAATTGTTTTGTTTTATGTATTTGCTAGTTGCAGGCAGAAGATTTTGATATTCATAACTTAACTCTTTAAGCATGGTTAATGATTGAGTAATGACCATAGGCATGTGTACCTATACCATCAGCATCAATCACTCTTTTATCATCACCAGGACACAAAGCAATTTTGTTTAGTCTTATAGATGATATGTCATGTTGTTTAGAAGCGATAATGTTCATTGGTATTCTTTTTACATTGTTTTTCATGACACAATCCTTATAATCTTGAAAGCTTATACAATTTTTGACAACACCTCTGTTAATACCTTTAATCTTTTTGATTTCTTTACCATTTATGTCTAATGCGTACATTTTAGCTCTAAGTCCAACAAATGCTTTTATAATTTGTCCACAAGCCTCGTCTTTAAATTTCCCCAACGTTTTCTTGTTTGATGTAGAGTAACATATGTGATTAGTAGGATAATCTGATGTGTCCAGGTGTTGTAGGAAATCCAACTTGTCTTGATATACATCTGGGGTGTTAACCAAATATATGAACGAGTCAGTATCCATATACATGAGTTTAAGATTGTTCATGCCATAATAGGGTAGCAGGACATCATAGTGGTGGGAATACATGAGAGTTTTTGAAATATCCAGTATACACATTCCAATATATATAGGCTTATTGAATACAATGTTACGTTTAGACATGTGGAAAGCAGCTAGGTTAGGGCCATAAATTGTTCTGTCGATAAATGTCGGCTTTGCTATTAGCTTTTCTGCCTTTTTGCTGTCAGTCACAAGACGTATGTCTATTCTTTTACGGATATTTTCCATTGTTTTCCCAAAAATGGCATTGTTGAATAATTTGTACAGATTTTTCTCAAAATCATTTTTGGCTTGTTTTCGAAGGTTGTTATTAAAATCAACGTATGCCTTTAACCAAGGTCTTTGTTTAAACTTTAACACACGATGAATTTTTATCAATTTTATTCCATGATCTAAAGCCTGTTTTAATGCCATGTAGTGAACAACATATCGCCTTCGATTTCCAAGATGAGGAATTAGTTTTTTCAGAGACGAATCCTTAGGTTGTGTACACTCTGGTAGGAAAGGTAAATCGTTGTGTAGATCATGAAGGTCAGATGGGTAATCAACATCAACGTCTAGAATGTATCCCACAGGATCGTCTTTCTTTAGTTTTTCTAGATCAACAGTATCTGGAGAAACCCACTGAAATCCACCATAAGAAAGGGAGTGACACATAGCCCACCCGTATTGGTTGTTGGCATCATCATAGGTAATAAACTGCGATGGTTTCTCAGAATCATAGGTTTCCATGTATTTATTGTTAGCTTCAGCATACCGATGAGACACCTGGCATATGCCTCCACGTATTCCAGACTCGATTAAAAGAATCTGATCGTAATCCTGTAGCAATTCCAGTTCAATGCCTGTGTAAAGGAGCATTGCCTCGAAACTTAAACCAGGCGAAGTAAAAAAGTGTGCAGCATCCACTCGGTGTGTTTCTAGTGTTTTGTTTCTAAAGGTTTCAAAGCTGTCTGCAAGAAGGAGTACATCTGAAGTTAGGTAGAGGTCACTATATTCCCCTAGAGTTTTAATGTTGAACTGATTCCAGACACTTTTGGCATGTTCATAGTCTTCTTGACTAACATCTTCTTGACTTAATTTGTTAAAGAATGCCTCTTTTGGAGGTAAACACGTTTCACTTAACTTTTCCCATGAGTCAATGTAGTCATAACAAAATACCCCTTTACGAGTCATGAGCATTGCATTTTCTTTTCCAAAGTACTTGTCTGTTTCAGGGTATGATGTTAAGTTGGAAACTAAGTTTTCCAAACTACTCGGCATTAACCGAAACGTATCCACAAATCTAAGCTTAACATTTCCTACATATTTGGTAAAGGAAATGTACTTTTCTTTGGAGTTAGCGATAACATCCACTCTCTCAGTAGTACATCCCAATTGCTTTACAATGAAATTTGCGTCGTAGCCACTCATATTATGTAGAAACACAGGAACGGGGTTTCGTGTTTTACACCTCAAATTACAGTTATTGTGAGCACTTCCACGGTATTCCCCTGTAATATGGCAGTGGTCTCGAACTTTCCAGTCCTCTTTGGTGAATGGTTTTCGACACAAATAACAGGTTTCAGAACATTGGAACTCTGCTTCTTGAGCCTGAGTTAAGGCCTTCGGAACATTTAAGCTGTAAAGTCTATCAATTTCATTAGCTATTGAGATCAAACAGTCCATAAACTTTTCTGCAGCGTCAGGTCCACGATAAATAACAGGTTGGCTTGGAAGATTTGTCTTTATGTGTTCCACAGCGGGTGATGGTTTAACGTATATACCAAAGCTCATAGGAACATGACTCTGGTATGGCACTGTATAACTTGCTTCAGGATTGGGCAAACATGTTTGATAGGGTAAGAGTATACTTTCGAAATCTGCATAGATAACGTAAGGTATTCTTAGCATTTTTTCCACGTTTAAAAATTTGACAATGGGGTTTTTAATAGGCATTTCAACCCTAGCAATGTCATGCTGGACACACAAAGCTCTATGTTCTTTCAATTTTTCCATTCCTTGTTGTCCATATTGATTATCAAAGTGAGTAAAACACCGTTTACACGTATATATCTTATGTTCACGGCGGGTAATCTGATGTGCTACTAGTTTATCAAAATCTTTGATAAAGACGTAGTGGTTCTGGCCGGATGATGAACTTAGCAGAAGGAGGTCGCGATGGTCTTGCATCTCTTGATCCACAACCTTTAGAGGGAACAATTTGTTGTCTTGTTCCAATCCAAATACATTAATGGATATATCGTTGGCTTTTTCAAATTTGGGAATGTCAACTAGCGATGTAGGAAACGATATTACAGAAAAATCATACTTGTTGTCCAGGTCCTTGTATTTACTAATGCGATGAGCATTCTTTTTAACCAGTTTTGCTAAAATGGCACACATAAAACACTTTTCATCATTCAAATTGTCAGGATTAATGCAGGCTTTTCTTGCTTGTATAGCTGCTGGTAATGGAATATATGTGCTTCCACGCAAGGGATTGTACTTATTTATTTTCAATCGTACTCCTTCCACTGCTAACAAAGCCCAATTACTGCCTTTTAGCTCAGATTCCTCCATTTCCGTAGTTAACTTTGTAAATTGTGTTTCCAAGAAACTACTTAAGTCCGTTTCCAAAAATAGGGCCTGATTTCGTGTTTTAAATGCACGATCTGTAATTTCATTGGTAGATGTATGAATGAATCTACATTCAGCCACAAGATTAACTTTTATCGACTTGTGCATTGCTAGTTCTTTCTGCATAGCTTGTATTATTTGCTGTTTGGACTCTTTAAGGTATGAATTTAAATCCTTGCACGTATCGCAACGAATGAAATAGGATTTAAGTCGACCTCCAAAAGATGTCTCATATTCAATAAGTCCATTTTTGTCAGGGACCAATGACAGTAGGTAATGTTTTGTAGGCTCTGCTTTTTGTCTTTTAGCTACCGACACAACATTACAACATTCTTCATGACGACGTCCATTGTAGGCATTGTTGAATGTACTACCACAGGTCTTGCACTCATGAAATTCACCACACGATACTTCATGTCGCTTCCTATGATAGTCTCGAAGAAAAGTCTTTCCACACTCTTTACACATATAGCTAGGAATGGCTTCTTCCATTATGATTGTTGATTTCTGCAAACAGCTGCTTACTGCGTATCACAGGGCTAGAGGTTGGTCAGTGAGACGGTCTTTCACGATGTGAACACCGTGAGAGGTAGTAGTCAACTGGTGCTATTCTTGTGAAGGGTCCACTAATATACCCCTAGTCTAGACCAACAGCTCTTTACAGCGTATGACAAGGCTGTATACTGGACAGTGAGACGGTCTTTCACAATGTGAACACTGTAACAAGTAGTAGTCAACTGATTATATACTTGCTAAGGGTTCTCTAATATACAATAGTCGAGACCAACAGCTACTTACTGAGTAGTACAAGGCTGTACAATAGTTGTTTTGACAGTCTTTCACGATGTGGTCACTGTGAATGGTAGTAGTCAACTGATGATATTCTTGATAAGGGTCCTCTAATGTACCCCTGGTTAAGGGTAACAGCTGTTCACCGCTTATGACAAGGCTAAAGACTGGTTACTTCAACGGTCTTTCACAATGTTAACACTGTGACAGGTAGTAGTCAACTGAAAATATTCTTATGGCCTACTCAAGGTTATCAGGTACTTACTGCATATCAAAAGGCTGTACACTCATGTGTGTTAGGCACTCTTTTTTGCTAAGGACCCCAATATTCCCTACACAAGGCTATACATGTTAGTTCTAAACACTTAGTGATTAATTGTATATTCAATTTTTGTACAAAGCTTATACAAGCACGTTTTTATGAGGTAAAACTTTACCGAATAGTCAAATGCGACACGCAAAGTATGTTGCCGCTATCTAGCAGTGACTATGAGAACTACTTGACCGACCAGCATGCTACCTAGCGCTCCATTTCAATACTCGCTCACTGAACGAACAGCATACTATCTAGCGGTCGATATCAATACTCACTCAACTACCAGCCTGCTACCTATCGGTCAATATAACAACTCACTCAACTACCAACATGCTACATGGCTTTTTTGGTCAGTTTTTTGTTGGCTTATGTTGGCTTTTATTGGCTTTTGTTGGCTTTTGTTGGCTTTTGTTGGCTTTTTGTTGGCTTTTGTTGGCTTTTGTATTAGCTCTTTTATATTTGCTCTTGTTTGTTGGGAAAGTATGTTGGTCTTGGAAAGTATGTCAGTCCTTTTTTTATGGCTGTAAAATGCTTACAGCCATGTTTGTAAGCAGCAACAACAACAACAACACACAAAATTCCAAAAAATATCGAAAGTACTCTAAGTTTTATCAATGACTCTCAACTCTTACACTTACCTCTATCCCATGCATAGTCAAAAATTAGTATATTTTTCAAATTTTTCAAAAAATATTTGGAAAGTAGGCTGTATCATTAAACTAAAAATCCTGAAAAGACATATGTTAACTCCAACACCTACTTCTATACCCCTCTCAGTCCAAAAATAGTGTATTTTTCAAATTTTCCAAAACATATTTCCAAAATGGGTTATATTTCCGAAATTTAAAAGTTTACAAAAACGTTTGTTTGACATAAACGAATGGCCTTTGCCCCCTCTACCGTCGTACCAAGTCCCAGGTCTCTAGGACAACAAACATAAAAATTTGAAAATGGGCTTATATTTCCAAAATTAGGAATTTTACAAAAACGTTTGTCTGACGTAAATCAGTGGTCATTACCCCCTCTATCCCCACACTAAGTCTCATGTCTCTAGAACAACAAAAATAAATTTTTGAAAAATGGGCTTATATTTCCAAAATTAGGAATTTTACAAAAACGTTTGTCTGACGTAAATCAGTGGTCATTACCCCCTCTATCCCCATACCAAGTCTCAGATCTCTAGGTCAACAAAAATAAAATTTTGAAAATGGACTATATTTCCAAAATTAGGAATTCTACAAAAAAGTTTGTCTAACGTAAATCAATGGTCTTTACCCCCTCTATTCACATACCAAGTCTCAGGTCTCTAGGTCAACAAAAATAAAATTTTGAAAAAATGGTCACTATTTTGGAAACTAGGAATTCTACGAAAAAGTTTGTTTAACATAAATGAAAGGTCTCTATCCCCTCTACCTGTAAACCAAGTCCCAGGTCTGTAGGACAAAAATGAAAAAAGTTCAACTGGGAAAGTAGGCGATTTTTCATAAAACCAAACATTCTAAAAAGTGTTCTATGGGTATAAAAGAATGGTCTCTATGTCCTTTATTTTTTATAATAAAACTTTTTTATTTTTTGAGTTTTTTTGAAAAAGTTCAATTTTGAAATTTTTATATTTTGGAAACTAACAAGTTTACAAAAATGTTTGTTTGACATAAATAAATGGCCCTGACCCCCTCTACCAACAAAATAAATTTCAAGTCTCTAGGACTAAAACTGTACAGTAGTGGAGTAGTGGTGCTTCTAACCCACCCATTTTACATGCCTGAGGCTTAGTAGTGGGGCAAGGAGGGTTTTGGAGTGCGTTAGAAGCGCCACTACTCCACTACTGTACAGTTTTAGTCCTAGAGACTTGAAATTTATTTTGTTGGTAGAGGGGGTCAGGGCCATTTATTTATGTCAAACAAACATTTTTGTAAACTTGTTAGTTTCCAAAATATAAAAATTTCAAAATTGAACTTTTTCAAAAAAACTCAAAAAATAAAAAAGTTTTATTATAAAAAATAAAGGACATAGAGACCATTCTTTTATACCCATAGAACACTTTTTAGAATGTTTGGTTTTATGAAAAATCGCCTACTTTCCCAGTTGAACTTTTTTCATTTTTGTCCTACAGACCTGGGACTTGGTTTACAGGTAGAGGGGATAGAGACCTTTCATTTATGTTAAACAAACTTTTTCGTAGAATTCCTAGTTTCCAAAATAGTGACCATTTTTTCAAAATTTTATTTTTGTTGACCTAGAGACCTGAGACTTGGTATGTGAATAGAGGGGGTAAAGACCATTGATTTACGTTAGACAAACTTTTTTGTAGAATTCCTAATTTTGGAAATATAGTCCATTTTCAAAATTTTATTTTTGTTGACCTAGAGATCTGAGACTTGGTATGGGGATAGAGGGGGTAATGACCACTGATTTACGTCAGACAAACGTTTTTGTAAAATTCCTAATTTTGGAAATATAAGCCCATTTTTCAAAAATTTATTTTTGTTGTTCTAGAGACATGAGACTTAGTGTGGGGATAGAGGGGGTAATGACCACTGATTTACGTCAGACAAACGTTTTTGTAAAATTCCTAATTTTGGAAATATAAGCCCATTTTCAAATTTTTATGTTTGTTGTCCTAGAGACCTGGGACTTGGTACGACGGTAGAGGGGGCAAAGGCCATTCGTTTATGTCAAACAAACGTTTTTGTAAACTTTTAAATTTCGGAAATATAACCCATTTTGGAAATATGTTTTGGAAAATTTGAAAAATACACTATTTTTGGACTGAGAGGGGTATAGAAGTAGGTGTTGGAGTTAACATATGTCTTTTCAGGATTTTTAGTTTAATGATACAGCCTACTTTCCAAATATTTTTTGAAAAATTTGAAAAATATACTAATTTTTGACTATGCATGGGATAGAGGTAAGTGTAAGAGTTGAGAGTCATTGATAAAACTTAGAGTACTTTCGATATTTTTTGGAATTTTGTGTGTTGTTGTTGTTGTTGCTGCTTACAAACATGGCTGTAAGCATTTTACAGCCATAAAAAAAGGACTGACATACTTTCCAAGACCAACATACTTTCCCAACAAACAAGAGCAAATATAAAAGAGCTAATACAAAAGCCAACAAAAGCCAACAAAAAGCCAACAAAAGCCAACAAAAGCCAACAAAAGCCAATAAAAGCCAACATAAGCCAACAAAAAACTGACCAAAAAAGCCATGTAGCATGTTGGTAGTTGAGTGAGTTGTTATATTGACCGATAGGTAGCAGGCTGGTAGTTGAGTGAGTATTGATATCGACCGCTAGATAGTATGCTGTTCGTTCAGTGAGCGAGTATTGAAATGGAGCGCTAGGTAGCATGCTGGTCGGTCAAGTAGTTCTCATAGTCACCGCTAGATAGCGGCAACATACTTTGCGTGTCGCATTTGACTATTCGGTAAAGTTTTACCTCATAAAAACGTGCTTGTATAAGCTTTGTACAAAAATTGAATATACAATTAACCACTAAGTGTTTAGAACTAACATGTATAGCCTTGTGTAGGGAATATTGGGGTCCTTAGCAAAAAAGAGTGCCTAACACACATGAGTGTACAGCCTTTTGATATGCAGTAAGTACCTGATAACCTTGAGTAGGCCATAAGAATATTTTCAGTTGACTACTACCTGTCACAGTGTTAACATTGTGAAAGACCGTTGAAGTAACCAGTCTTTAGCCTTGTCATAAGCGGTGAACAGCTGTTACCCTTAACCAGGGGTACATTAGAGGACCCTTATCAAGAATATCATCAGTTGACTACTACCATTCACAGTGACCACATCGTGAAAGACTGTCAAAACAACTATTGTACAGCCTTGTACTACTCAGTAAGTAGCTGTTGGTCTCGACTATTGTATATTAGAGAACCCTTAGCAAGTATATAATCAGTTGACTACTACTTGTTACAGTGTTCACATTGTGAAAGACCGTCTCACTGTCCAGTATACAGCCTTGTCATACGCTGTAAAGAGCTGTTGGTCTAGACTAGGGGTATATTAGTGGACCCTTCACAAGAATAGCACCAGTTGACTACTACCTCTCACGGTGTTCACATCGTGAAAGACCGTCTCACTGACCAACCTCTAGCCCTGTGATACGCAGTAAGCAGCTGTTTGCAGAAATCAACAATCATAATGGAAGAAGCCATTCCTAGCTATATGTGTAAAGAGTGTGGAAAGACTTTTCTTCGAGACTATCATAGGAAGCGACATGAAGTATCGTGTGGTGAATTTCATGAGTGCAAGACCTGTGGTAGTACATTCAACAATGCCTACAATGGACGTCGTCATGAAGAATGTTGTAATGTTGTGTCGGTAGCTAAAAGACAAAAAGCAGAGCCTACAAAACATTACCTACTGTCATTGGTCCCTGACAAAAATGGACTTATTGAATATGAGACATCTTTTGGAGGTCGACTTAAATCCTATTTCATTCGTTGCGATACGTGCAAGGATTTAAATTCATACCTTAAAGAGTCCAAACAGCAAATAATACAAGCTATGCAGAAAGAACTAGCAATGCACAAGTCGATAAAAGTTAATCTTGTGGCTGAATGTAGATTCATTCATACATCTACCAATGAAATTACAGATCGTGCATTTAAAACACGAAATCAGGCCCTATTTTTGGAAACGGACTTAAGTAGTTTCTTGGAAACACAATTTACAAAGTTAACTACGGAAATGGAGGAATCTGAGCTAAAAGGCAGTAATTGGGCTTTGTTAGCAGTGGAAGGAGTACGATTGAAAATAAATAAGTACAATCCCTTGCGTGGAAGCACATATATTCCATTACCAGCAGCTATACAAGCAAGAAAAGCCTGCATTAATCCTGACAATTTGAATGATGAAAAGTGTTTTATGTGTGCCATTTTAGCAAAACTGGTTAAAAAGAATGCTCATCGCATTAGTAAATACAAGGACCTGGACAACAAGTATGATTTTTCTGTAATATCGTTTCCTACATCGCTAGTTGACATTCCCAAATTTGAAAAAGCCAACGATATATCCATTAATGTATTTGGATTGGAACAAGACAACAAATTGTTCCCTCTAAAGGTTGTGGATCAAGAGATGCAAGACCATCGCGACCTCCTTCTGCTAAGTTCATCATCCGGCCAGAACCACTACGTCTTTATCAAAGATTTTGATAAACTAGTAGCACATCAGATTACCCGCCGTGAACATAAGATATATACGTGTAAACGGTGTTTTACTCACTTTGATAATCAATATGGACAACAAGGAATGGAAAAATTGAAAGAACATAGAGCTTTGTGTGTCCAGCATGACATTGCTAGGGTTGAAATGCCTATTAAAAACCCCATTGTCAAATTTTTAAACGTGGAAAAAATGCTAAGAATACCTTACGTTATCTATGCAGATTTCGAAAGTATACTCTTACCCTATCAAACATGTTTGCCCAATCCTGAAGCAAGTTATACAGTGCCATACCAGAGTCATGTTCCTATGAGCTTTGGTATATACGTTAAACCATCACCCGCTGTGGAACACATAAAGACAAATCTTCCAAGCCAACCTGTTATTTATCGTGGACCTGACGCTGCAGAAAAGTTTATGGACTGTTTGATCTCAATAGCTAATGAAATTGATAGACTTTACAGCTTAAATGTTCCGAAGGCCTTAACTCAGGCTCAAGAAGCAGAGTTCCAATGTTCTGAAACCTGTTATTTGTGTCGAAAACCATTCACCAAAGAGGACTGGAAAGTTCGAGACCACTGCCATATTACAGGGGAATACCGTGGAAGTGCTCACAATAACTGTAATTTGAGGTGTAAAACACGAAACCCCGTTCCTGTGTTTCTACATAATATGAGTGGCTACGACGCAAATTTCATTGTAAAGCAATTGGGATGTACTACTGAGAGAGTGGATGTTATCGCTAACTCCAAAGAAAAGTACATTTCCTTTACCAAATATGTAGGAAATGTTAAGCTTAGATTTGTGGATACGTTTCGGTTAATGCCGAGTAGTTTGGAAAACTTAGTTTCCAACTTAACATCATACCCTGAAACAGACAAGTACTTTGGAAAAGAAAATGCAATGCTCATGACTCGTAAAGGGGTATTTTGTTATGACTACATTGACTCATGGGAAAAGTTAAGTGAAACGTGTTTACCTCCAAAAGAGGCATTCTTTAACAAATTAAGTCAAGAAGATGTTAGTCAAGAAGACTATGAACATGCCAAAAGTGTCTGGAATCAGTTCAACATTAAAACTCTAGGGGAATATAGTGACCTCTACCTAACTTCAGATGTACTCCTTCTTGCAGACAGCTTTGAAACCTTTAGAAACAAAACACTAGAAACACACCGAGTGGATGCTGCACACTTTTTTACTTCGCCTGGTTTAAGTTTCGAGGCAATGCTCCTTTACACAGGCATTGAACTGGAATTGCTACAGGATTACGATCAGATTCTTTTAATCGAGTCTGGAATACGTGGAGGCATATGCCAGGTGTCTCATCGGTATGCTGAAGCTAACAATAAATACATGGAAACCTATGATTCTGAGAAACCATCGCAGTTTATTACCTATGATGATGCCAACAACCAATACGGGTGGGCTATGTGTCACTCCCTTTCTTATGGTGGATTTCAGTGGGTTTCTCCAGATACTGTTGATCTAGAAAAACTAAAGAAAGACGATCCTGTGGGATACATTCTAGACGTTGATGTTGATTACCCATCTGACCTTCATGATCTACACAACGATTTACCTTTCCTACCAGAGTGTACACAACCTAAGGATTCGTCTCTGAAAAAACTAATTCCTCATCTTGGAAATCGAAGGCGATATGTTGTTCACTACATGGCATTAAAACAGGCTTTAGATCATGGAATAAAATTGATAAAAATTCATCGTGTGTTAAAGTTTAAACAAAGACCTTGGTTAAAGGCATACGTTGATTTTAATAACAACCTTCGAAAACAAGCCAAAAATGATTTTGAGAAAAATCTGTACAAATTATTCAACAATGCCATTTTTGGGAAAACAATGGAAAATATCCGTAAAAGAATAGACATACGTCTTGTGACTGACAGCAAAAAGGCAGAAAAGCTAATAGCAAAGCCGACATTTATCGACAGAACAATTTATGGCCCTAACCTAGCTGCTTTCCACATGTCTAAACGTAACATTGTATTCAATAAGCCTATATATATTGGAATGTGTATACTGGATATTTCAAAAACTCTCATGTATTCCCACCACTATGATGTCCTGCTACCCTATTATGGCATGAACAATCTTAAACTCATGTATATGGATACTGACTCGTTCATATATTTGGTTAACACCCCAGATGTATATCAAGACAAGTTGGATTTCCTACAACACCTGGACACATCAGATTATCCTACTAATCACATATGTTACTCTACATCAAACAAGAAAACGTTGGGGAAATTTAAAGACGAGGCTTGTGGACAAATTATAAAAGCATTTGTTGGACTTAGAGCTAAAATGTACGCATTAGACATAAATGGTAAAGAAATCAAAAAGATTAAAGGTATTAACAGAGGTGTTGTCAAAAATTGTATAAGCTTTCAAGATTATAAGGATTGTGTCATGAAAAACAATGTAAAAAGAATACCAATGAACATTATCGCTTCTAAACAACATGACATATCATCTATAAGACTAAACAAAATTGCTTTGTGTCCTGGTGATGATAAAAGAGTGATTGATGCTGATGGTATAGGTACACATGCCTATGGTCATTACTCAATCATTAACCATGCTTAAAGAGTTAAGTTATGAATATCAAAATCTTCTGCCTGCAACTAGCAAATACATAAAACAAAACAATTTAGGAAATAAAACAATAGCACTACAAAAATAAAAATAAAACAAAATAAGAAATGGCATTCATAATCAAAAATAAATAAAATAGAAAACAAAATAAAAACAAGTGTACAATTTATAACAATAAGGAATATATATAAAAATGTATTATGTGTAAATAGTGTACATGTATTTAAATAAAAAAATATTGTACCGTATGGAAACTGCTTGTACATTTTTTATTACTACTCACCTCTCTCCACTCCTAATGCAAAATGAACATGTAAAACACAAATTGGAAAATCCATGTTTCCATATTGACAAAATAAAAAAAAACCATTAAACTGAAATTTTAAAAACTGTAAATGGGAATTTGGTAAATTGACAAATGTGTAAACAACAAATTGGAAAATCCATGTTTCTATATCATGAAATTGAAAAACTTTAAACTGACATTTTAAGAACTGTAAATGGGAAATTGTGAAATTGATAAATGTGTAAACAACATAATGCAAAATCCATGTTTCCATGTTATGAAATTGAAAAACTTAAAACTAACATTTAAAAAAATGAAAATGGGGAATTGGAAAATTGTCATATGTGTAAACAACAAATGAAAAAAAAAAACGGTTGGGGTAGTTATCATATTGTACAGTAACCTATAAAACTAGCATAAGGATAGTTGCTTGTACCCTTATATACTTTGTGTATGTGCATTAGCCTTTGAATTAGCTTAAGTTAGGTTTGGCAAAGTTAGGTTTGGTGAGGTTAGGTATGTGACCTAGTAGTTTACTCTTTTCGGAAAATGTAAAATGTAAAATCTAAAATCAAAAAATCTTAAATTTAAAATGTAAAATCTAAAAAAAACTAACATCTAAAATACAAAAAATCAAAAATGTAAAATGTAAAACCTAAAAAATATAAAATGAAAAAATCAAAAATCTAAAATGTTAAAACATAAAATCTAAAATCTTTAAATGAGGTTTCTGTGGGTTAGGTTAGGTTAGGTTATAACTAAGTTTATTATTTGTGCTCTCTCATTTGCTCTTACATTTTTGCTCTCACTTTGAAGTTTGGTTATGTTAGGTTAGGTTAGGTTAGGTGTGGTTAGGTTATAACTAAGTTTATTATTTGTGCTCTTACATTTGCTCTCACTTTTTTCTCATACTTTTTGCTAAATTTTTTTCGCTTGCAATTTTAAATTAGGTAGGTTACGTTAGGTTAGGTTAGGACAGGTTAGGTGAGGTTAGGTTAGGTGAAGTTAGGTTAGGTTATAACTTAGTTTATTATGTGTGCTTTCACATTTGCTTTTATATTTGCTTTGACTTTGAAGTTAGGTTAGGATAGGTTAGGTTAGGTTAGGTTAGGTGAAGTTGGGTTAGGCAGAATTGTTGAGGTATGAATCAAAAGCCAGCTCTTGTCAGTTTTGCCTCACAAGGCTGAGTGTACCCCGTTCCACTCATGAGACCAGAAATTAAATTTCTTGGCAGAGCCGGGATTCGAACCTCAGGAATGACCTCCAAGAATGCTAGCCACTACACCAAAAAGTGGACAATATAAGGCTGGTCTTGATTATACATGATCAATTAACAATTACCTAATAATAATAATAATAATAATAATAAATATTCCATTTGGCAACTACACGGCCGACCTCTCCCTGTGACGTAATCCACGGTCTCAGGCCGTGGCGGCCATTTTGCCCAATAGCCCCTGTGCCAGCTCTGAATGACCCCTCCATAAGAATAACATAGAGTGATTGCGCGCGGCGGCCATATTGCCCATTAGCCCCTGTGCCAGAACCGGCTTATTTATCCTACTACTAGGTTTGGCAAGGAATAAGTTGTGAGTTGACAGTACTCCTTATTTTATACACGGCTTTGGATTCGAGAAGACAGGAGGGTCACGAATGAAATTGAAACGGGAAATGGATATTGACATCTGTTATGTTGTACTCTTATTAAGATTATTAAACACAAGTATGTAACGACATATGTTTCACCTTGAGTGGTCGAACGTATTTAATCTATTATGACACCAGATCAGAAAGGAGAGAATGGTGGTGGTATTTCTGTAGCTGTAGAAGCTTATGAGGATCCTAATTAATTGTATTTGACATAACTGTGAGATTGGAGCTCAGGCTCATGTGTATATAGACACTACTTATTTTAAAAGAGTATAGCCTATGCTATTAGTGTCACTGTAAATTCATTCAGCATTAACTTTCATTACTTTCCAATCGAGAGTATGATATGTTAGGTATAGGGAAGTTTAGTGATTGTTTAGCATAGTGGTTAGCATATGAAAGTTGATGTGACCGGATGGGGTTTGTTTCTTGTTCAGTGTGAATGAAATGAACTCCATTGGGACGTCACAATGCGAGAGTATGAAAGGAATAGTGTATAGAAGTTTTGTTTCATTAGCGTTCAGGATGTGTGTACGGTTTGCGTATTTGTCTGACGTGAATCTGCTCCATTTTAACATAGCTTGTGATTCGATGGAGAGGTGTATTTGTGGGCAAGGTTGGAATAGCGAGGGTTTGTTAAAACTCGTTTCCATCCAAGGCCAGTGCTCGGCCGCGCACAAATGTGGAGAGTTGTTGCGGACCGACAGGCAAGCAGCTTTTAAACGGAGTTTGTTATGTCATCAGACACGTGGCGAAGGTCGCGTGCTCTTAGCGCCCAGATGTTCATTGTGAAGCGCGCCAGAGGAATGTAAAATACACAGGGGTTTCTAATTGATGTATAGCTTGTTGTAATGACACAAGCTACCCCAAAATTTGTCACAGCGTTCATGGAATGCAGTATTATCAGTGGCGTAAATGTGAGGAAGAAAGAAAGGGAGTGTGTTTTATTTACTGTATGAATATTTAGATTTAGTTTACACCTTTGTTATTAAATTGTTTAGTTTATTAGAAGCCGCGTCGTTTTGATTTATTTTAGATATAAGGAGATGCAACTGTGAAACCAATTATAGGTCCAGAGGCTGACCACGAGATCCCCGAGAATGAAAGGTAGGTGTTCTACTTCGAGCTAAGTGCATTTTATGTAATTCACAGTTACGTCATAATTTCCGCCACGTATATTCATGAGGGTCTTGTTGGAGTGGATCCTTGACTAGTATTTGCGCCGGAGCTGTCAGGGTCTACGAATCCAGCCTTGCTTCGGATATCCAACAGACCGCCTCTAGAATATACGGGGACAGTGGAATGATGGCACCCTAGACTTTGGGGCCACGAAAATAGCTTCGTGAGGCCATTTAGAAGCTATCCAGATGACAACTTAACTTTTAAGTTTGTGGGATTAATTAACCATAGCATCTGCGATGAGCTAGAGTGTAATTATATAGGTAATTTGCTTTGTTTTAACAAAATTGCACTCAAACGAAGGATCAGATCTAATGAATAGCCTGAGAAAGGAGTAATAGGTAATATTTTTCGAAATGACCTATGATCTGAATCTATTTTCATTTTACCGGCTCATGGTTATTGATAGCCATGTTAATATAAAGCTAACTTGTTTAATGACGATAAATGTAAATGTTCTTTATGGTAGTATATTTAAAATGAATCACACGCGAACGTTTCAGGAACTGGTATTTTAGAAATAGAATGTATGGTAATCTAACATTAAGTTAATCTTAAGGCGAGACGATACATGGATTTAAAGGATGCTCTAAAGTGTTGCTGTATTGCTCTATTTGTTTATATTCCTATAGCACTTTTTATTATTGAAATTGTAATGGCAACAATGGCGACGGAGGATGTCTGGAAGATGATGAAAGGGATGATGATGGAGAAAATGGACAGTAACATGAAGGAGAAATTAGACAGTGTTGAAAATCAGATTAAAGAGAATCTGAAGGTAAATGTCATTGATTTACAGAGAAAATTGTACGAGGCGAAGAAGGACCGAGAGCAGCTGAAAAAAGATCGCCAGGCAGTTCTTGATAATGTTATTGGTAAGGTCAGCGGTGTGGAGGAAAGTTTCAAGGGAGATATTCAGGGTATGCAAAATTCTTTACAGGGATTGCAGACCAGCTCCGCTGAATTGAAGGAGAATGTTAAGGGCGTCCATTCTGATGTTGCTCTGGTTAAATATTATGTTACTCTTGTCAAAGATGATGTTTCTCTTGTTAAGGATGATGTTGCTCTTGTGAAATCCATTGTTGCCAATTTTTTAAAGTCCTTTGCGTTGTATTTATTTCATCTTTAAGGTTGTTAGCTTGTGCGTCTTATGAACTTGTGTTAGTAATTCACCAACAACAGCATTTAATTGGTTCGTTGTTCGTTACCAGGTGATTGTCTTTCATTTCCCCCTGTACTTTTTTCTAAACCTGTCTTGTTTTCATCAGTAGCGTTCTCTAAACGAACTTGTAACGTGCTAATTTCTTCCTGTACAATCCTACTAGAGTTTTCCTGAGCTTTCCTAATTTCTTCTTGTACAATCCTACTAGTAATTTCCTGAGCTTTCTTAATTTCTTCTTGTACGATCCTACTGGTATTTTCCTCTGCTTTCCTAGTCTCATCCTTGACTACCTTAAGTTGTTCCTCTACTTTAGTCATGTTTCCCTGCATTCTATTTGCATGAGTGTCACCGGATTCCTAGTAGTGGTTTGCATCATGGGCGCCCGCATTATTTCCAGGGAGAGGGCGCAAGTAAAAATGTTCGTTTCATTACCTACCTCTCACCCCCCCCCCCCCTCCCACCTCCTCCCCCCCTCCCCCCTCCTTCTCCCCCCCCCCCCCGGAAAAGAAAAGTTTCAATTCTTACTTGCTTCGTGAAATTCATTATTTGACTACTCTGAAACCATTGGCTACTTTGTGGCAAGAATGGGAGGAATATTATGTTTGTGTTTTTGTCCTTAAAAGTTGGCTTTTCTTCGTGATTCATCGTCGTAATGTTCAGTTCTTAAAAACAGGTAAACACATTTGGTAACGACAAAAATAAAAATCAAATACCGTAATTCATTAAAATGGTGTTGTTAATCCAGTTCGCCTACTTTCTAAATAACATGACATATTTTCAGATAATCCCAAATTACTAAGTTAAATCAAAACTGTGAAAATATCCCTACATCTGAATCATCTCAATTATTTAAATGGCACTGTTTCCAAACACGGTACGGTATCTAGTTTGTAGTGGCCGTTACAGCAGATCGTCACGTTTTCTTCTTCTACTCAACCAATTGGAAATGCTTTGCATCAGGGGCGTATATAAGTGGGGTGCCCGGAAGACTGGGCCCCCTCGAAATTTTTGACACATATAATATTTGTTTAAGAATTAAAACATTAAAAACAGTAGTGTGTTTTGGACAGTTCTAAATCCACCGCCACCGCCACCGCTGGAATACTAAAATGGCAATATCTCGCGAACCAATCAGGCTAGAGACTTGTACGAGGTGTCAAATTACTCAGGCGAACACTCCCTTTCCATTGGACAACATATCTCCACCCTAAAATAAAACCTACCCTACTAGGGGGTGAAATTGAATTTTTTAGAGAATCTCTCTTTCCAATTGCAACATGTGAGAGTTTGAATGTCGATATGGATGTAACGATGTTCTGCAAACCAATAATCAAAGAGGGGCATGTTAGGCCTTGAGGTGAGAGCCCCTGTTATTGTTGACGAGCCCCCTGCTGTCGGGCCCCTGTGGATGGGTTATTGTTGACAGGTCCTTGTGGACGAGTCCTTGTGGACAAGTCCTTGTGGACAGGTCCTTGTGGACGAGTCCTTGTGGACAGGTCCTTGTGGACAAGTCCTTGTGGACGAGTCATTGTCCCTTTGGACTGATCCCTTTGGACGGGTCCCTTTGGCCTGGTTCCTACGGACTAGTCCATGAATTTATTTAAATTATGTCAAAGGGTCTAACTACATTTGTGTGTGTTGAATTGACGTTGTTCACCACTACTATAATGGAATAACGATATGAAAGGAAAGTGACGAAATACATGTGAACACGTGTGAAATGACCTTATTACCGTCCTCCTTGTGAAACAAGTCACATCCTGTTTTGCTTCATACGTGAGAAAATGTGAGTTCGAACCCGTGGTCGGATTTTGATGAATGAGGTGTCTTTGAACTCGGGCTGATACCCCCCCTTTCCAATGAACAACATATTTCCACCCCAAAATAAAACCTACCCCTACTAGGGGGTGAAATTGTAATTTTTTTAGAGAATCTCTCATTCCAATTGCAACATGTGAGAGTTTGAATGCCGATATGGAATAAAACGTTGTTCCACACAAGAGACATGTGTTTGATGGATAGCCACTATGAATTAACATTCTTGTTTTTGTTTTTTGTTTTTTACGCATGCCCACTCATAGCTTTTGTAAGAGGGCAGGCTTTTTAAAAGATGGCGGCTGTAGTGTAACCTAACCTAACCCAACCCACGAGTGGTGATCAAAAAGTATTTTAAGTGACGCTTGTCGATTGGCAAACCAATAATCAAAGAGGGATATGTCAGGCCTTGAGGTGATAGCCCCTTTTGATTGATCCCTGTTGATTGATCTCTGTTGATTTGTCCCTTTGGACTGGTCTCTGTTGACTAGCCCCTTTTGGACGGGCCCTTTTTAACAGGGGGTCATTTTTGATGGATCCTTTTTGACAGGTGCTTTTCGACGGGTCCCTGTTGACGAGTCATTGCTGACGGGTCCTTGTTGATGAGTCCCTGTGGACGGGTCATTGTTGACGGGTCCCTATTGACAGGTCATTGTTGACAGGTCATTGATGACAGGTCATTGTTGACGGGTCATTGTTGATGGGTCCTTGCTGACAAGTCCCTGTTGATGGGTCCCTGTGGAAGGGTCCCTTTAGACCGGCCCCTTTGGACTGGTCCCTATGGACCGGCCCATGAAATTTATCCAAACTATGTCAAAGGGCCTAACTACATTTGTGTGTAAAGCAGTGTGTTGAACTGACGTTGTTCACCAGTCCTTACTACTACAATTGGATAACGATATGAAAGGAATTGATTAACTAGACATGAGTTAACTACCAACGAAACACTTTGGCGACTCTGCTTGTTATTGACCAATGAGTAGGGTTTTAGAAAAACTGTTTGCTATTTTGGGTTATATACAAAAAATGCTTAGACCTTTTGAGTGACTATGTTTGCTAAACAAGACATTATACCAGACACGATTAGGATTCTTATGTAGCTCAGACAAGGAAAGAATTTCTACAGAATCTGTTGACATTGAATATAGATTTAGGTATTAGGAAGTCATTTTGAAGGCCTTTTGTCTGGAGCGTGGCACTCTATGAAAGTAAAACTTAGACAATTGGTGTAGCAGAAAAGTGGAGAATTGAAGTGTTTGAAATGTGGTGTTACAGGAGAATGATGAAGATTAGATGGGTAAATAGGGTTACTAACAAAGAGGTATTAAGACGAGTGGGGGAGAAGAGATGTATCTGGCGACTGTTAATGAAGTAAAGAGATAGGTTGGTAGAACACGTACTAAGACACCCAAGAATATGTTAAACAGATAGCCTTGAATGTAGGGTGTGGTAGCTATATAGAGATGAAACGATTAGCTCGGGACAGATAGGCGCTGAGATCTGCATCAAACCAGTCAAAGGACTAAAGACTCAAACAACAACATGTAAGTTCACTAAAATAATGTTGTGTAACGGTATATGTTAGTCAACGAACAGTAATGCATTACTAAAACCCATGACACGATACCTAAGAGCTTTTCTAAAATGATTTTAAAATGCCTTTAACCCTATATTGAACACCCAGTTCACAAGACTCATAACTGCAATGTTATGGTAAAACAAAACAAAATCTATATTTCAAAACAAGCAAGTGGTTTAGTCAATGTATACTGGAAAAAGTTTTGTAAACACTCAAGTCCTCAAGACTAATTAAATTAGTAACTGTCAGGTTGACCGAGTGGTTAAGGTGTTTGACTTAAGATCAAATTTTCTGTATAAGGAAGCAAGGGTTCGAATCCCTTACCTGACATAACTATTGCCTTGACATGGCTTGGCCACACTGCATTATTATGATACTCGGTACACAAACCATAGATATAGTGTATTGTTTAAGGCCACTCTCTTTCTGAACATAGTCAGAGACTGTTGATGGTTAACAATTGTATTAATAGTGGGACATGGGGATAGTAATTAAGAAAAACAGACAATACCCATACAATATTTTTATTAAATTCATTTTATAATAGTTACACACTGAATTCAACTCTATCTCTTTACCATTGTTCTATATAGATTTTTAAACACAACGCTTGTTGTAGATCCTTTTACAACTTTCTCCAGGTACTCTTGCTCTTAAAAACTGGGGAAGCCGCAATGGTTTTATAAACATAAAACCCTCATCCTCTTCTTTTTCATAATTATCATCATCATCATCATCGTTATGAATATTATCATCAAAATTATTATAGTCATTGTCACCATCATTATCATCATCATCATCTTCATTCTCAACATCACTAGAACTATCCAATTCCTCTTGTTTGTTTTCCACAGGGACCTCTTGTAGAGTCTGCGTTGCTTTTGATAGTGTTAAGGGTTTTTTGAACGATGGTATTTGTCCTAACATGTCTTTTTGAGGTGATGATGAATGCTTTTTAACAAACAATGCACTATCTTGAGCAGCAATATATTTTTTTGGACTTGATTTTTTACCTGGGTTAGAGTATTTTGCGTATTTAAATGTGTATTAATTTGAGATTCACAATGATGTTCTTTTGAATTAAGTACGTTGGAGTCTTTTGTTTTAATCATTCCCCGACACTTTTTGGATCGTTGTTTTGAACATCGCCAAATAACAGTTCCATCTTTATTGGTTGTTTTTACAATATATGTATATCCTTTATAGAAGACACATGGCTTGCCATGACTGGTTGTTGAGACTTCCATTTCAACTAATACGTATGAATTAAATTTTAGTAAAGTCACATGAACAATCTTTAGATTACAAGTGATTTACCCACACACACACTTTCCTAAATGTCAAGATTTATGGATGTTGTTTTCCGCCAACAGCTGCTTACTGCGTATGACAAGGCTGGAGACTGGTAGGTGAGACGGTCTTTCACGATGTGAACACTGTAACAGGCAGTAGTCAACTGACAATATTCTTATACCCTAGTCAAGGTTAACAGGTACTTACTGCGTATGACAAGACCGTACACTCGTAGGTTAGACGGTATTTTTTGTTTGTTTGCTAAGGATCCCATATATACCCTAGACATGTTAGTTCTGAACACTTAGTGGTTAATTGTATATATTGAATTTAAATACACAGCTCATACAAGCACGTTTTGCGGATGGGAGGGGTGAGAGGCTGGCAAAAAAGGAAATGTTTTAGTTTAATGAAACGTCATGTCCTAGTAGGCGTGATTTATAGTAGACGCAATTGATAGTAGACGTAATTGATAGTAGGTGTAATCGATACTAGACGTGATTAATAGTAGACGCAATTGATACTAGGCGTGATTGATAGTAGGCGTGATTTGTAGTAAGCGCGATTTATAGTAGACGCAAATGATAGTAGGCGCGATTGATAATAGGCGTGATTGATAGTAGACGCGATTGATAGTAGGCGCAATTTGACATGGGCGCGACTCAGATCATTTTTGATATCATAAAGTTAGAGTGTCAATGTTTATACAAAGTACAAGGTAGAGGGTATTTTAAGACATAACCTCAGCTCACTTAACATAACCTAACTTTACCTAACCTAACTTTGTCACGTGACATGTTCTACAAGTTTAGACTTGCTTTAAGACTGATTATGACGTCATAGATTGATGGGAGGGGTGAGAGGCTGACAAAAAAGAAATGTTCTGGTTTAATGAAACGTCATGTCCTAGTAGGCGCGATTTATAGTAGACGCAATTGATAGTAGGCACGATTAATAGTAGACGCAATTGATAGTAGACGTGATTGATAGTAGGCGTGATTTGACATGAGCGCGATTTATAGTAGACGCGAAAGATAGTAGGCGCGATTGATAGTAGGCGTAATTAGACATGGGCGAGATTTATAGTAGACGCAATTGATAGTAGGCGCGATTGATAGTAGGTGTAATTGGTAGTAGGCGCGATTTGACATGAGCGCGATTTATAGTAGACGCAAATGATAGTAGGCGTGATTGATAGTAGACGCAATTGATACTAGGCGTGATTGATAGTAGGCGTGATTTGTAGTAAGCGCATTTCATAGTAGGCTCAATTGATAGTAGATGCAATTGATAGTAGACGTGATTGATAGTAGGCGCGATTGATAGTAAACGTGATTGATATGGACGCGACTTAGAACATTTTTGATATTACAAAGTTACAGTGTCAATGTTTATACAAAGTACAAGGCAGAGAGGGGGTATTTTAAGACTTAACCTCAGCTCACCTAACATAACCTAACTTTACCTAATCTAACTTTGTCACGTGACATGTTCTACAAGTTTAGACTTGCTTTAAGGCTGACTATGACTATGACGTCATAGATTGATGAGAGGGGTGGGAGGCTGACAAAAAAGGAAATGTTTTGGTTTAATGAAAAGTCATGTCCTAGCAGGCGCGATTGGTAGTAGACGCAATTGATAGTAGACGCGATTAATGGTAGGCGCAATTGATAGTAGGTGTGATCAGGTACTTACTGCATATCAAAAGGCTGTACACTCGTGTGTTAGACACTCTATCTTGTTAAGGACTCCTATATATTCCCTATACAAGGCTATACATGTTAGTTCTAAACACTTAGTGGTTATTTGTATTTTAAATTTATAAACACAGGTTATACAAGCACGTTTTTTCACACAGTAAAACTTTGTCAAATAGCCACATGCGACACGCAAAGTATGTTTCCGCTATCTAGCGGTGACTATGGAAACTACCTGAACATATCCTAATCTAATCCTAGCTAACTTCACCTGACGTGAACATACCGGTTTGTAAGCAACAACAACAACACACTAAGATTCCATGATTTCCAGAGTACTTTTAGATTCATTATCGACTCTCAACTCTTATAACTATGTCTATCCCACTCTGTCAAAAACACGATATTTTTTAAAAAAAAATTTGCTTGATGTCAATACTAAAGTGATAATGGGTTTTCCGATCCTATCACTATAAATTCATTACCCCCACTCTTATCTCGGTCTCGACAACAACCATGCCTATTTTTATTATGTCAGATGATGTAATGTTCGAGTGCAAAGTGGGTGTAAAAGTGAGTGCAAAGTAAGTGCAAAAGTGAGTGCAAAGTAAGTGTAAAAGTAGTTGTAAAAGTGAGTGCAAAGTGAGTGCAAAAGTGAGTGCAAAAGTGGGGTGTAAAAGTGGTACCCTATTTGTAATGGCTTATTTGACAAGTTATTTTGTGGTACCCTATTCGTAATGGCTTATTTCACAAGTTGTTTTTGTCAATGTATTTAGAGGATATTTCTCTTGTTCATGGAAAGTATCTCAGCCCTTTTTATGATAGCATAATGCTTACCGTCATGTTTGTAAGCAACAACAACACACTAAAATTCCAAGAATCCAAACTACTCTAAGGTTAATGATGGTCTCTCAACTCCATTCCACGCCTAGTCAAAAACATTATACATTTCAAATTTTTCAAAAAAGGTTAATTGAGAAAGTAGGCTATATATTTAAACTAAAAAATCATATGCTAACTACAACACCTACGTCTATCCCATTCTCAGTCAAAAATTATATATATATATTCTTTAAATTTTTCCAAAAAATATTTGGAAAGTAGGCTATAATTTGAAAATTAATCATCCTAAAAAGTCATATATATAGACTCAAACCAATGGCTTTTATGTCCTTAATCGTTAGAACAAAACATGGAATTTGACATTTTTCCAAATATTGATCATTTTTAAATATGGGCTATATTTTGTAAACTATGAATTACACAAAAAATGTGTTTGACATAAAATGACAGGTATTTACCCCCTCTACCCACAAACCAAGTCCCAGGTCTCTGGGACAAAATCCAAAAAGGTTCAATTTTGAAAGTAGACGATATTTTGAAAACTAATCATTCTAAAAAGTCATATATAGACTCAAACAAATGTCCTTTAAGTCCCTTAACGTTAGAACAAAACTTAACATTTTTTTTCATTTTTTCAAAAAAAAGTCCAATTTTCAAAATTGCCTATATTTTGGAAACTAAGAATTAGTTCCAAAATGGTGGTCGTAGCTTAACTCAACCTAACCTAACCCTACGAGGTGGGATCAAAAAGTTCCAAAATGGCTGCCGTAGCTTAGCTTAACTTAACCTTTGATTGATCCCTGTTGATTGACCCCTTTTGATTGATCTCTGTTGATGTATCCCTTTGGACTGGTCCCTGTTGACTAGCCCTTTTGGACGGGTCTTTTTTAAAGGGGGAGTCATTTTTTACGGGTCCCGGAGGACGGGTCCTTGTTGACGGGTCCCTGTTGGCGGTTCCTTTGGACTGATCCTTATGGACTGGCCCGTGCATTTTATCCAAATTATATCAAAGGGGCTCGCCCACAGGGACCCGTCAACAAGGACCCGTCCTCCGGGACCCGTAAAAAAATGACTCCCCCTTTAAAAAAGACCCGTCCAAAGGGGCTAGTCAACAGGGACCAGTCCAAAGGGATACATCAACAGAGATCAATCAAAAGGGGTCAATCAACAGGAATCAATCAAAGGTTAAGTTAAGCTACGGCAGCCATTTTGGAACTTTTTGATCCCACCTCGTAGGGTTAGGTTAGGTTGAGTTAAGCTACGACCGCCATTTTGGAACTAATTCTTAGTTTCCAAAATATAGGCAATTTTGAAAATTGGACTTTTTTTTTTAAATGAAAAAAAAATTAAGTTTTGTTCTAACGTTAAGGGACTTAAAGGACATTTGTTTGAGTCTATATATGACTTTTTAGAATGATTAGTTTTCAAAATATCGTCTACTTTCAAAATTGAACCTTTTTGGATTTTGTCCCAGAGACCTGGGACTTGGTTTGTGGGTAGAGGGGGTAAATACCTGTCATTTTATGTCAAACACATTTTTTGTGTAATTCATAGTTTACAAAATATAGCCCATTTTTAAAAATGATCAATATTTGGAAAAATGTCAAATTCCATGTTTTGTTCTAACGATTAAGGACATAAAAGCCATTGGTTTGAGTCTATATATATGACTTTTTAGGATGATTAGTTTTCAAGTTATAGCCTACATTTTCAAATATTTTTTGGAAAAATTTAAAGAATATATATATATTTTTTGACTGAGAATGGGATAGACGTAGGTGTTGTAGTTAGCATATGATTTTTTAGTTTAAATATATAGCCTACTTTCTCAATTAACCTTTTTTGAAAAATTTGAAATGTATAATGTTTTTGACTAGGCGTGGAATGGAGTTGAGAGACCATCATTAACCTTAGAGTAGTTTGGATTCTTGGAATTTTAGTGTGTTGTTGTTGCTTACAAACATGACGGTAAGCATTATGCTATCATAAAAAGGGCTGAGATACTTTCCATGAACAAGAGAAATATCCTCTAAATACATTGACAAAAACAACTTGTGAAATAAGCCATTACGAATAGGGTACCACAAAATAACTTGTCAAATAAGCCATTACAAATAGGGTACCACTTTTACACCCCACATTTGCACTCACTTTTGCACTCACTTTGCACTCACTTTTACAACTACTTTTACACTTACTTTGCACTCACTTTTGCACTCACTTTGCACTCACTTTTACACCCACTTTGCACTCGAACATTACATCATCTGACATAATAAAAATAGGCATGGTTGTTGTCGAGACCGAGATAAGAGTGGGGGTAATGAATTTATAGTGATAGGATCGGAAAACCCATTATCACTTTAGTATTGACATCAAGCAAAATTTTTTTTTAAAAATTTCGTGTTTTTGACAGAGTGGGATAGACATAGTTATAAGAGTTGAGAGTCGATAATTAATCTAAAAGTACTCTGGAATTCATGGAATCTTAGTGTGTTGTTGTTGTTGCTTACAAACCGGTATGTTCACGTCAGGTGAAGTTAGCTAGGATTAGATTAGGATATGTTCAGGTAGTTTCCATAGTCACCGCTAGATAGCGGAAACATACTTTGCGTGTCGCATGTGGCTATTTGACAAAGTTTTACTGTGTGAAAAAACGTGCTTGTATAACCTGTGTTTATAAATTTAAAATACAAATAACCACTAAGTGTTTAGAACTAACATGTATAGCCTTGTATAGGGAATATATAGGAGTCCTTAACAAGATAGAGTGTCTAACACACGAGTGTACAGCCTTTTGATATGCAGTAAGTACCTGATCACACCTATCAATTGCGCCTACCATTAATCGCGTCTACTATCAATTGCGTCTACTACCAATCGCGCCTGCTAGGACATGACTTTTCATTAAACCAAAACATTTCCTTTTTTGTCAGCCTCCCACCCCTCTCATCAATCTATGACGTCATAGTCATAGTCAGCCTTAAAGCAAGTCTAAACTTGTAGAACATGTCACGTGACAAAGTTAGATTAGGTAAAGTTAGGTTATGTTAGGTGAGCTGAGGTTAAGTCTTAAAATACCCCCTCTCTGCCTTGTACTTTGTATAAACATTGACACTGTAACTTTGTAATATCAAAAATGATCTAAGTCGCGTCCATATCAATCACGTCTACTATCAATCGCTCCTACTATCAATCACGTCTACTATCAATTGCATCTACTATCAATTGAGCCTACTATGAAATGCGCTTACTACAAATCACGCCTACTATCAATCACGCCTAGTATCAATTGCGTCTACTATCAATCACGCCTACTATCATTTGCGTCTACTATAAATCGCGCTCATGTCAGATCGCGCCTACTACCAATTACACCTACTATCAATCGCGCCTACTATCAATTGCGTCTACTATAAATCTCGCCCATGTCTAATTACGCCTACTATCAATCGCGCCTACTATCTTTCGCGTCTACTATAAATCGCGCTCATGTCAAATCACGCCTACTATCAATCACGTCTACTATCAATTGCGTCTACTATCAATTGCGTCTACTATTAATCGCGCCTACTATCAATTGCGTCTACTATAAATCGCGCCTACTAGGACATGACGTTTCATTAAACCAGAACATTTCCTTTTTGTCAGCCTCTCACCCCTCCCATCAATCTATGACGTCATAATCAGTCTTAAAGCAAGTCTAAACTTGTAGAACATGTCACGTGACAAACTTAGGTTAGGTAAAGTTAGGTTATGTTAAGTGAGCTGAGGTTATGTCTTAAAATACCCTCTACCTTGTACTTTGTATAAACATTGACACTGTAACTTTATGATATCAAAAATGATCTGAGTCGCGCCCATGTCAAATTGCGCCTACTATCAATCGCGTCTACTACCAATCACGCCTACTATCAATCGCGCCTACTATCATTTGCGTCTACTATAAATCGCGCTTACTACAAATCACGCCTACTATCAATCACGCCTAGTATCAATTGCGTCTACTATTAATCACGTCTAGTATCGATTACACCTACTATCAATTACGTCTACTATCAATTGCGTCTACTATAAATCACGCCTACTAGGACATGACGTTTCATTAAACTAAAACATTTCCTTTTTGCCAGCCTCTCATCCCTCCCATCCGCAAAACGTGCTTGTATGAGCTGTGTATTTAAATTCAATATATACAATTAACCACTAAGTGTTCAGAACTAACATGTCTAGGGTATATATGGGATCCTTAGCAAACAAACAAAAAATACCGTCTAACCTACGAGTGTACGGTCTTGTCATACGCAGTAAGTACCTGTTAACCTTGACTAGGGTATAAGAATATTGTCAGTTGACTACTGCCTGTTACAGTGTTCACATCGTGAAAGACCGTCTCACCTACCAGTCTCCAGCCTTGTCATACGCAGTAAGCAGCTGTTGGCGGAAAACAACATCCATAAATCTTGACATTTAGGAAAGTGTGTGTGTGTGTGTAAATCACTTGTAATCTAAAGATTGTTCATGTGACTTTACTAAAATTTAATTCATATGTATTAGTTGAAATGGAAGTCTCAACAACCAGTCATGGCGAGCCATGTGTCTTCTATAAAGGATATACATATATTGTAAAAACAACCAATAAAGATGGAACTGTTATTTGGCGATGTTCAAAACAACGATCCAAAAAGTGTCGGGGAATGATTAAAACAAAAGACTCCAACGTACTTACTTCAAAAGAACATCATTGTGAATCTCAAATTAATACACATTTAAATACGCAAAATACTCTAACCCAGGTAAAAAATCAAGTCCAAAAAAAATATTGCTGCTCAAGATAGTGCATTGTTTGTTAAAAAGCATTCATCATCACCTCAAAAAGACATGTTAGGACAAATACCATCGTTCAAAAAACCCTTAACACTATCAAAAGCAACGCAGACTCTACAAGAGGTCCCTGTGGAAAACAAACAAGAGGAATTGGATAGTTCTAGTGATGTTGAGAATGAAGATGATGATGATGATAATGATGGTGACAATGACTATAATAATTTTGATGATAATATTCATAACGATGATGATGATGATGATGATAATTATGGAAAAGAAGAGGATGAGGGTTTTATGTTTATAAAACCATTGCAGCTTCCCCAGTTTTTAAGAGCAAGAGTACCTGGAGAAAGTTGTAAAAGGATCTACAACAAGCGTTGTGTTTAAAAATCTATATAGAACAATGGTAAAGAGATAGAGTTGAATTCAGTGTGTAACTATTATAAAATGAATTTAATAAAAATATTGTATGGGTATTGTCTGTTTTTCTTAATTACTATCCCCATGTCCCACTATTAATACAATTGTTAACCATCAACAGTCTCTGACTATGTTCAGAAAGAGAGTGGCCTTAAACAATACACTATATCTATGGTTTGTGTACCGAGTATCATAATAATGCAGTGTGGCCAAGCCATGTCAAGGCAATAGTTATGTCAGGTAAGGGATTCGAACCCTTGCTTCCTTATACAGAAAATTTGATCTTAAGTCAAACACCTTAACCACTCGGTCAACCAGACAGTTATTAATTTAATTAGTCTTGAGGACTTGAGTGTTTACAAAACTTTGTCCAGTATACATTGACTAAACCACTTGCTTGTTTTGAAATATAGATTTTGTTTTGTTTTACCATAACATTGCAGTTATGAGTCTTGTGAACTGGGTGTTCAATATAGGGTTAAAGGCATTTTAAAATCATTTTAGAAAAGCTCTTAGGTATCGTGTCATGGGTTTTAGTAATGCATTACTGTTCGTTGACTAACATATACCGTTACACAACATTATTTTAGTGAACTTACATGTTGTTGTTTGAGTCTTTAGTCCTTTGACTGGTTTGATGCAGATCTCAGCGCCTATCTGTCCCGAGCTAGTCGTTTCATCTCTATATAGCTACCACACCCTACATTCAAGGCTATCTGTTTAACATATTCTTGGGTGTCTTAGTACGTGTTCTACCAACCTATCTTTTTACTTCATTAACAGTCGCCAGATACATCTCTTCTCCCCCACTCGTCTTAATACCTCTTTGTTAGTAACCCTATTTACCCATCTAATCTTCATCATTCTCCTGTAACACCACATTTCAAACACTTCAATTCTCCACTTTTCTGCTACACCAGTTGTCTAAGTTTTACTTTCATAGAGTGCCACGCTCCAGACAAGAGGCCTTCAAAATGACTTCCTAATACCTAAATCTATATTCAATGTCAACAGATTCTGTAGAAATTCTTTCCTTGTCTGAGCTACATAAGAATCCTAATCATGTCTGGTATAATGTCTTGTTTAGCAAACATAGTCACTCAAAAGGTCTAAGCATTTTTTGTATATAACCCAAAATAGCAAACAGTTTTTCTAAAACCCTACTCATTGGTCAATAACAAGCAGAGTCGCCAAAGTGTTTCGTTGGTAGTTAACTCATGTCTAGTTAATCAATTCCTTTCATATCGTTATCCAATTGTAGTAGTAAGGACTGGTGAACAACGTCAGTTCAACACACTGCTTTACACACAAATGTAGTTAGGCCCTTTGACATAATTTGGATAAATTTCATGGGCCGGTCCATAGGGACCAGTCCAAAGGGGCCGGTCTAAAGGGACCCTTCCACAGGGACCCATCAACAGGGACTTGTCAGCAAGGACCCATCAACAATGACCCGTCAACAATGACCTGTCATCAATGACCTGTCAACAATGACCTGTCAATAGGGACCCGTCAACAATGACCCGTCCACAGGGACTCATCAACAAGGACCCGTCAGCAATGACTCGTCAACAGGGACCCGTCGAAAAGCACCTGTCAAAAAGGATCCATCAAAAATGACCCCCTGTTAAAAAGGGCCCGTCCAAAAGGGGCTAGTCAACAGAGACCAGTCCAAAGGGACAAATCAACAGAGATCAATCAACAGGGATCAATCAAAAGGGGCTATCACCTCAAGGCCTGACATATCCCTCTTTGATTATTGGTTTGCCAATCGACAAGCGTCACTTAAAATACTTTTTGATCACCACTCGTGGGTTGGGTTAGGTTAGGTTACACTACAGCCGCCATCTTTTAAAAAGCCTGCCCTCTTACAAAAGCTATGAGTGGGCATGCGTAAAAAACAAAAAACAAAAACAAGAATGTTAATTCATAGTGGCTATCCATCAAACACATGTCTCTTGTGTGGAACAACGTTTTATTCCATATCGGCATTCAAACTCTCACATGTTGCAATTGGAATGAGAGATTCTCTGAAAAAAATTACAATTTCACCCCCTAGTAGGGGTAGGTTTTATTTTGGGGTGGAAATATGTTGTTCATTGGAAAGGGGGTATCAGCCCGAGTTCAATGACACCTCATTCGTCAATATCCGACCACGGGTTCGAACTCACATTTTCTCACGTATGAAGCGAAACAGGATGTGACTTGTTTCACAAGGAGGACGGTAATAAGGTCATTTCACACGTGTTCACATGTATTTCGTCACTTTCCTTTCATATCGTTATTCCATTATAGTAGTGGTGAACAACGTCAATTCAACACACACAAATGTAGTTAGACCCTTTGACATAATTTAAATAAATTCATGGACTAGTCCGTAGGAACCAGGCCAAAGGGACCCGTCCAAAGGGATCAGTCCAAAGGGACAATGACTCGTCCACAAGGACTTGTCCACAAGGACCTGTCCACACAGACTTGTCCACAAGGACTCGTCCACAAGGACCTGTCCACAAGGACTTGTCCACAAGGACTCGTCCACAAGGACCTGTCAACAATAACCCATCCACAGGGGCCCGACAGCAGGGGGCTCGTCAACAATAACAGGGGCTCTCACCTCAAGGCCTAACATGCCCCTCTTTGATTATTGGTTTGCAGAACATCGTTACATCCATATCGACATTCAAACTCTCACATGTTGCAATTGGAAAGAGAGATTCTCTAAAAAATTCAATTTCACCCCCTAGTAGGGTAGGTTTTATTTTAGGGTGGAGATATGTTGTCCAATGGAAAGGGAGTGTTCGCCTGAGTAATTTGACACCTCGTACAAGTCTCTAGCCTGATTGGTTCGCGAGATATTGCCACTTTAGTATTCCAGCGGTGGCGGTGGCGGTGGATTTAGAACTGTCCAAAACACACTACTAAAAACGAATATACTTATCATGTACTGTTGTTACTAAGCGACGTATTGGAAAGTTGCAAAGCAAAGCGAAGGTAGAAATATGTAAACAATGTGACAATCAGTTTGCTCTGATATTATGTGTAACAACATAACCTCTTATTACTCTCCAGTGCCTTCACTCTTATGAACCTACCAAGAACAGCAACAAGTGCCCGTGAAGTGTGTGACAAACGTATTTTCCCTAACTTTTATACCCTTATAAAACTTTTGGCAAATTTGCCTCTATCTGTGGCTACCGTTATTGCCGAACGGAGTTTGAGTTGGTTGAAAACATACTTAAGAAATTCTTCTTCTGAAAACTGATTCAACGGTCTAGCATTGTTACAGAGACATACATCACTGACGACGAAGTTATAAACTGATTTGGTAATGCTTCAAGAAACCTGGACTACCGTATATATTGTAGTGTAAGTTGAAAATCAAAACAGTAATGTTAATTCTTTCCATGTAAACACTATCAAGTGAGCAATGACTGTATTAATGGAGTAACAAAAAATGGTCTTAGTTGTGTTTGACATTAATCAAGCATAAACCATCACAACAAATTGGTTGAAAAAGTGTTGCCAGATAGCCTTAAAACTCATTATATTGCACCAAATTATACAAAAGTTTCTCGGAGAGAACTCCGGACCCCCTATTCTTTGGGGCCTATACCATGCCCCCTAACCCCCGGTTGGGCACCCACCAAAATAAAATAAAAACCCTGCTTCGCATTGATCTTATTAGAATCATAAAACACTTGTAGTCTACGAAGTGATAAACTCGTAGCGTGAGCCTATGGTTTTAGTAAAGATTAGTTTTGGCAATAAAAATATTTCGCTTGATTATTACTAACCACTAAGTAAAATAGATAAAAACCACCAAGTTATATCACGTACTGTACCCGTTCGTCCTGGGGATGCGATGACCCATCTGCTATTACATCGCATTCCTGGATTCCCAGGACAGAGCGGAGTTAAATGAACATGAAGTCAAATAAGGAATGTGTCGGAAATTCAGTTGAAATATCACAAAAGCAGAGGCTAACACGAGATAAAGTATCTCCAGGGTCGTTACGGGTTTAAATTTAATTAAAAAATTACAAATAGAAATGGGCGCCACCAACTGAATCCCTAGCAAACCACATCTTTCCTGGTTAAGCCTTAATTAAGACAAGGAAAGAAAATAGGAAAATCACATCATCATCAGATCACAACTAAGATAAAAACAAATTTATTCAAACTTTGATAGTCAGACAGACATATTAAACACTCATCCTACCTAAGAGCATGGTCGTTGCCAACGTTAAATTGTCATTGTCCAGAAAATCGAACCATCTCTATTCTACTCAAAGTGTATTTTATCCACATAAAATATGAAAAATTTCTAAAGTTCACTTGGGTTCTCAGGATCACCGTAGCACTATGTCTATGCGTCACTGACATTCGTGATACCTGAGACCTAACTTCTCTTTAAGTTAACATCATGAATGTGGATGTAAAAATTAATGAATCTGTCTAAACACATATATTCTAATCATATATTTAAATATCACCTAATTTTATGGCTTGAATGGCATTATTCAAATGCTGAATATCTTAGTAAATTGCTCCTAGAAATCGAATAATTAATTTACACTATTTACACTGTCATTAATAATTGCTTGTTTGTGAATCGCAGAAAATCCACTACTCATTGGTTATAATCATCATCAAAATTAAATATTTCTCACATTAGTTCTCATCTCAAAATTCAATATATTCATGTCAGAGTAATTAACTCATTATCATCAAATCATTTAAATGAATATTATAATCATCAATCCTTTATACTCTCTAATTATTCACACACTCTCATTTCATCATCTCATTCAGATTCAATCATCTTAAATCATCCGTATAAATTGTTTAATTCATCAACTCAAGTTGCAATTCTTCAAATCATTCAAATAATATCTCTCAATTAAATTTATTTAAATCCATTTAAATTTATTAATCATCAGCTTCTTTAATTAATTATCACCTTCTAATTCAGTTATTCATCATCTATTTAATCATCTATTAATTTATTTAAATCAGCTTATTTATTCAATCTTTAATTCATCCATTTATTTAATTCATTGATTTATTCCAAAATTCAATTTATCAATTTATTTAAATTTTATTCATCTGGTTATTTAGATTTTTATCATTTCATCGAGTCATTCAGATTTTTATTTCATTAGGTCAGATCATTAATATGCTTAAACTTCAGATTATTATTTCATTAATTATTATTATCAGAAAATCTTGTATTATCAACATTATTTATTTGTTTAATTTCCTAACAAATTGTTTAATATGGGTTATAGAACGTTGCCTTACAGTTTTATCACTTCCAAGTTAAATCTCGTATTTAATTATCATGCCAAAAATATTATTGACTTCACAAAATCACGTTGGATCTCACTATCCAAAACTTCATCATCTACTCTCGCTTTATCAAATACCATATTTGAATATCATAATTATTCCACGTAACTCCATAAATATTCAGCGCACAGCATGAATCTCAAAAATTATGCTAGACTGGGTTCGACAACCTCATGTCTGCCTCAAAATACATTAGCAATATTGCAACTTACACTTGGCAACTTCCACAAAATGCCTATCACAAACTTCACTTAACCACGTTGCATGATCTACAAAAATATATAACTGGCTTCAAATTATCAACGTACACAATCTCCAATAACTGTAATTAATCTGATCACATCTAGACAACTTCTTAAACAATTAGGAAAAATATTACATTAGTAATCGAAATAAAATTCAAGATCTGCTTTCAAATAGAGCATAAATTCTCTTAAAATTCTCATAATTCACTTCACATAAAAACACCAATGTGTTATAATCTCTCACATCAAATATGCAAAACTGATCTGCCTCAAAATAAATCTGACCATTAATGATTCATCTTACAAGATTCAATTACTTTAAATCCTACTCAAAGGTATCAAACTCAATCATAAAAAATTATCAAAAGTATCAACTGTATCAGCTGTTAAATGAAAGTACTCTCAAAAGAGTATAGCAACAAAATATTGGATTGGCAAACAAGAATTACAAGATGTAACCCTGCTGACATTTATTTTTAATTTATTTAATAAAATTCGACTGATATGTGACTAGTAGTTTCTTGTTTGATCCTCTTATAATCTCAAGTACACTCGGATGATAAAAAAGAGTTCCTCAATGGCAAGTCAGGTGAGTACCACCACGCAATCGTATAATACGAAAGGCCTTGCCCCGTAGACTATCATGATAATGCCCTGAGCGATGGGTCAGGTGTGTACCACCACGCAATCGTATAATACGAAAGGCCCCATCTCGTCGTCTAATGAGTGAATGTACCAGATTGGAATCAACAAGTCTCTAGTTGTCACATAAAAGCGATATTCATTCACTTGAGTGAATAAAATCTTAATATCTCCAAACAATCCAATAGAAAAAATCACTACTGATGAATAATACACACTCGCTAGTATGCAATGAACTGACAAAGTAATTTAAATAATCCAATTGCAGATCACGAGTTCGAAATACTCGCCACAAAAAATAACTATCCAAGAAAAACTATCCTTACTGAAAAATGTCTAAAAGTCCAAACATCTGCTTAATAAAGCCAACCAATGGTGAGAATGTCGTATAATGGTGCCTGCCATATCATATGGTAACGCCATATTCTAGCAAAATTGGAGCAAATAATGTCTAAGCCAAGTCAAAATAATCGTAGAACTCCTACTAGAAAAATATACAAGTATGCCCAGTGTTCATAAAAAAAATCATATCAGAAAGTCATAACTCTTACAGTACCTTCTCATATCAGCTGTTAATATATTTCAAAGATCGTCGATTATCCTCGTGTGTGCAATAAATTTCTCGAAAGATCGACGGAAATATCGTATCACCCACCAGAATAACGATTGTCTTCATATCCCAAGTGAATCAGCTGTTGGACCTCCTCTTCTTCAGGAACCGAATCCATCGCTCCTTGGTGCCATCACGTCTCCGTCTTCGCTTACTCCGACATGATGAACTGCATGTTATCCATAACGGATACTGTCCAAATTCTTCCGTAAAAGTTCATAAACGTACCGTACCCCATATTCTTCTTCTATGTTACGCCACTGTCCCATACAATGTTCGGTTTGCTTGTGATAAAAGTCAATCTCCACAGCGGCTAAATCTCACTTGCAGAAAATAAATTCAATTTATAAAGTGTATAAATTTCTGAAACACCCTGTAGCTGTGTTCGCAATTGAAATATCAGAATAGTTCATGAAAAAGAATTATATTAATGCACGTGCCAATGTTCCTTAAGTGCATATACTCGTAACAGTTCGTTTGCCTAAAATCATTAATGCTGGCTTGACCCCATGGTCGCTTTAAATATTCCGTTATGAAATGCATAATTTAATAAGCCGTAATATCATTGGAATATCTCTAAGTTCATTTGAAGTTCACAATAGCAGTATATAATTATTATCTGCCTGCACAATTCGACTAATGAATACAAGTCCAACCTCATAAAGTTGTTACAAAATGTCGAAATGAAGTTCAGCTTCCTGCATGTTGCCTGCTTGTAAAAAGTCGGAACCAGCACGCCCTGCTCTATTGCACTGATCTAGAATGATCGACGCTTAAAGCTGGCCTCGCCATGTCGCTTCGCTGTGTTGTCCTGTGTTACAAAATGCAGCTCGAAATAAAGTTCTCAATCTTGTTATAATGCTGTTTATTCCATAACATTTGAAAAAGCATTGCTGCCTCGCATAGCTGTAACTACGATGTTGGAAATACTACTGTTCTAACACCGGCTCTTCTTTCGCTTACACGGCCTGTATAGCTTGCCTTGACTCACTGATCTACTTTCCGTTCTCCCAGCTTATGCTGCTATCAGCTCCGCTTGTTGAAGCAATACTGTCGCTTTCACTCCACGCAACAAGTGCTGTACACTGCTCGACTTGCCGTTCTCTCTGCGCAACATGTGTTGTACTCGGCCCTGCTGGCTGAACTGATACTGCTGTCTCTAGACTGCGTTGACGAGCTCCTACTCGGCGCTGTCACGTGATGTTCCCCTACCTTCTGCGGTCATACTTCACAAGTATAATCTCGACCACCGTCATCTCGGCTATTAAGTTATACAATAACTTAAGGAGTTATCTGCCTTTCTTCAAGTTATCACCATATATATTGCTTGTTATTTCTTCTCTTCTGAGATGATATAATATTATTTTCCATATAGATCTTGATAATACTTCAATATTCCTCCCATAATTCCATCTGCTTGACTGGTAGTGCCATCTTCATCCTTGGCCTTCTAAGTCATTTCCTAACATTCTTCTCGACTCGATCAGAGCGCTATCTTTACTACTTTTCCCATAAATCTCAACTACGGGTTGATGTCAGCTAGCGTAGCGGATAGCCTCAACTAGGTATCGGGTACAGTACTTCTTACTCCCGTAATTCGCATTCTAAAGTGGTGGTGGTGCCACTTGTCTGAAACAAGAGGAATGGTGATACGAACGTAAACAAACCACTGCTTTTAATGTGTAATTGAGCGTTATGCTCAAGCTTTCTCTGTTTATGAAAATAATAGACGATAAAAAGAAACTAATAGATATTGTACAATTCCGTAGAGTTTTTTAAAATTAATAAGTGATATTTCGCCGCATTCTTTTTCCTAAATGTAAGACATACTGCTGGTTCAAGTGCGTCATGTTACTCGACCGGTTTCGAAGAAATCGACGTTTTACATAGGATGATTTCTTTTTCCAGGCCAGTGAGTTTTCTTTTGTACCTGTGACGTAAATAATATACTGTCTAACCAATCTAATACAAATACTTTTGAGTTTTTTAATTTATGTATTGAACCCTTATTAATCTATCGATGAATAAGTATTCATGATTTTATTATTATTATTACTGATACCCAGGCAGTACATGTTGAAATTGACAAAGGGGGAGCCAAGGTAGTGTGTTGCAATGATTACAACAGAGGCAAGCTTGGTAGTTATTCCTGAAGACGACCGGTTAAGCCGGGTTCAAGGACAAATTTTGTAACAGCGCGCACCTAAATTAGAGTCATTGAGGGAGTGTCTTGAGTAAAGTTTCAACCGACCCAGGATTGAATCACCCAATCAGAAGAGACCACGCCAAAAGCCACGCGGTAAGTTGCGTACCCTGGAAAAACGCGCGAAAAACGTGTATCTAAAGAACCGCCGATCCGAATTAATTCCGCAATAGTGCACTGAGACGTTTGGATAAAATGATGACGATTGATACTAGTCCCAAGTTTGTGTGATGAAAACCCCAGATTATTTTTTCAAATTCTCCCCACTCTACCTCATTCTGTCAGTTTCCAATAAATTGATTGGTGCGAAGCTGTTTCGAGGACAACTTTATTGAGCTCTGGTGAGCAAGGTTCACGTATCTCTGCGTCACGATTTTCAAACGCTAATGAGCGTACTTTACTAACATTTTACTTTGTCCTCAAGTCAGCAAGGTTCACGTATAGCAGTGGAGATCTCTAGGCGAGATAAGGACTGCAAGATAGTCATGTTTAAGACTTGTTTTCAAGCTAGTGGCGATGAATTTGAAGTGTGTAATTTTATGTAAATTTGTATATTATAATTTTTGGTGTGATATTTGTGCGTGTGTTAAGCAAATGCTAAGATAGGGCAAGTCTACGATCAGTAATCGCATTAGGACTTATTCGTGAGTGAAAGTAGTAGCTCACAGCGATTATAGCTAGGCAATATTATTAACATTGAACATTTCAGTCCAAGAAACTTCGCCAAGATGTCTGACGTTTGGTCAGGTGATGGATTGATGTGCATCGCTTCTACAACGACGTCGACGATGGAGAGCTAAATTTCCCGTAGGGAAATGCACCGGGACGGAGGTTAATGTTCTGCAAGCTGAGACGGTGGTGTACAAAAATTTATTTACTCAATATGTAGTTAGATAAGGCGCGGGAACATTGTAAATAGTTCATTCATTCTTTTTCTTGTGTTAAGATTTTTTTGTGCTGACACTATCATCTTTAAATGTACGTTGGCGCGTGGCCAAATTTGATTGTTGTATATTTTTGTTTGGAGTCATATTTAGTGCACACGGCGCGTGTATTTGATTTTATCCATGCGAATGCGAAACTCGTTACATTCGATAAGTGGCGCTTTATTAAAGTTCATTTTTTGTTATAGGAAAGGGAGGTAAATATTGTATGATGTTTTATGAACAGGTTATTACTCATACTAGGGTTGCCGAGCGCAACAAATTAAGATGTAACTGTAGAACACTTTAGTTCTAATTTTTTTAGCATTTTTTTTAGTCCTTTTCAGGTTTGTTAGTCACGGACTAGAACGGAAGCGCAAGCTGGTGGAAAAATATCTATGTCATTTATTTCAGGTTTCTGTCAGACCCATACGTGTGATTCTGTGTGTGTTCATGTGTCAGGTGTGTGAATTGATTCTTCGTGATGAGGGGTAGGTGGTGCTACCGCCCTCATATTGTTGTTGCTGTGGTATTCTTTATGATGGAAAGGCAGAGCGCTCCGTGGAAGCTACTGTACCTTGTCCAGTGTTGATTTTCTTGGATTTCCTAGGGGAAATGCTGAGATATTTTATTCTGACACACACACGTATATTGTGCTTTGGGAGCACGCTTCTTCGAGACTCGATCCCGTGCCATGGGAGGTCGAGGTTATTGACACGTGGGTTGACAGATGTGCAGATTTCCACTTAGCGCCCGTCTAGGTTCGGTGACTCTTTATTAGGCAGTCCTGCTGACCGACTGACCCCTATAAGCTATCATTAGCAAACCTGTTCTTTTGTGATGGTCATTGGACCGTAATTAATTGGGGAGTTCGCCATGTCTGTTACGAAGTATCGCATATCGTATGAATGGAATATTGTTTTAATGATGTAAATGTTGGCTTTGAGCCTAGTGATTTTCTATGACTCACGTCATGTTAGTTTGTCTGTTGTGACACCCGTGTGGTGTAGTTATATTTACTTGTAAAAATGACAGGCGGTCATATGTGTATTTCTTTTGTTGGTCACGTGTTAATTTACTTGTGTTGATTTTTGAAAAGTCCTAATTTTAGGCATTCATGTTTTTGCTACGGCAGTTCTTGATTCCAATTTCAAGCGGAAATTATTTGTTGTTTATTTAGTGTAGGAAGTGTCAGATTAATTTAAGTAGTGTATAGTTGGTTCCCCGCGTCTGTCTAGCTCTAAACAATGCAGATTCGTCCTTTGAAGGTTTACCGGATGATGACGAATCTCGCATTTATTTGTACTCAACGTTAAGCATGTAGAACAGCCTCACACGTACACAATGTCATTGAAGATTTGGGACATTTGGTCCAATTTATAATCTCTCCTGAGAATAAGCCTAGTTGTGGCATGTAATTTATTCATTTGGGAGTCATTTTGGGAGTTTTGTTTTGTTTATTTTTTTTCCTTGTAAATAGTTGATCTGTTATTAAATTCATTTGTTATAACCCTGGTATTCACTTCTTCCTGCATGTGACTTTGTTATGTGTTACCCTGCATGTTAATGAAGCACTTAAACAACAACTTACGAAATGGACTGTTACCCCCCCCCCCCCCCGAAACTGAGTCTCATAAGCTTCTTTGAAAGGGTTCATATATCCAAAAATGGCAGCCCAAGTGGGACTGTTGTTGTTGTTGCTTTGCTGATCTCAAACTTATTTCGCTGAGAAATTTTGCCAAGTCAAGCCGGCAAGTGTAAATTCAGTAAATTGAGGCGATGTTGTACTGTGCCCGTTTAGACCGGAGTCCGCACGACCACATATGCATTTTACCAATAATCAGTCAGCACGAGAGTCAAAATATCCCGGAGCGCCAGATGGGTTAAAGCAAATCGCAAAAACGACATCAAATAGAAAAAAATGCTTTACTGATTTTTGGTTCAATGCAACAATAAGGATAGAAGGAGATTTAATTGGGTATGACACATCTGGTAAAATTATCTCAGTTTATTTTGAAGTTAAAATTGACTGCAAAGATGCTCAAAGCAGCATCATCCACGTGTGGCGATCCACACTCTTATTTACACACAATATACAGAAATTTTCCAAACACATTTGACAATCTTTTTGGAAACACAAGTCCGATTAATAGTCCTGTAGACTGTGTTCCAAAATTATTAATATTTAATTCCAGTTCAAAGTTAATTGTCTATACTGGAAATATCGTAGATCACTGTTTGAATATTTACATGATATTAACACTCGTAGAATAAATGTTCATAGAATTTTTAACTTTCACTTATTTTTCCAGTTTCAAAAATATATATAGTCGAAAAATATTATCATCATTGAAGCAACACAAATTATTTACACATATTAATAACATCTGAAAAGTATTTGACCTTGAGCATAGCATCGAAGAACTGTGCGAAGCACAACAACAATTAATTGTTCTTCTGACATTTAACATTCGAGAAGTGAATCGATTATGAACTTCAAGTTCCTAACAAAATATATGATTTCTGAATCATCAACTTGATCAATAAATGGTTGAACCATTCAGCTATTCAATTATCCACTTGGAATCATTATTATAAAAAAATATTTATATTCATGGCCATTTTTAGCAACTTTCACAACTTGCAATTCTTCGACAGAATGCGGAAATTAGAATTGTAGTTTTATAATGAATTCATTTAGTTCATGGCACTAGGATTGAAAATATCCTTCAAATTATTCGTGGTTAAAGAATTATTTTTAATTGGCAGTGGCCCATTCTATTATTTGTGTAAGAGCACAATATTACAACAACGGCAAAGGTCTTCCTCTGAAGAAGAATAAACTACTATCATGACAAATCCGGGTTCTAGCAAAATCAAAGTCTAAATGGAATTCGTAAACAAGGTTGAAATAAGAACTGATGGTTTTAAGAAATAACCTTCGGGTTATTCATACGACGAAATGTGTAGTTCCAATACTCCTACTATAAACCTGAGCCATCGAACCTGCTATTTGATTGATGCTCGAAAAAACCTCTTCATTCCTGCGACTTAAACATGCGCACCTGGGAATGGCATTTCAACTACTCCACACACACAAATTATCTTCCCAAAATTTATACAATAAATCAAGCCTCTGCTTGTTATCAACACTGGAAGATTAATAAACTTACAAGTTTATTTTATTTTACTATTCAGTTCAACCCGTGAATTTACCATACTTATGAAAATCTTTATTTCACTTTCGAGTGTATTTACGTCATGATTTTATATAAATACAAAAATATCCTATTTGATACAAATATCAATTGCTTCCCGTTTCATGCCTCTCCGTGTTATCTGAAATATATACTTTGCTCAATGCAAATATCAACTGTTCAACCAGAACTGAAATGTTGGTTGAATGCGGGCTTGCGCTAACCACTTTCCTTCGGAAAATCTCCTGTTCCAGACTAGAAATGATTAAACTACTTCACAGGCTCTTTCTCAATACATATGATTATTAGAAAATATAATATCCAAGAATTATTTAGAAAAATTATAAAAATTATTATTATTATTATTAGTGGATTATTATTATTATTATTATTTATTTTATTTTAAATATGTTTACTTATCATCTCATTATGTGAGAATCCACATGTTCGAACCTTCGAATATGGAAAAAATATCCATTCCTCAACAAAAATAAATTATTAACTTTTACAGTTACATCGGCTGATTACCGTGATTTCCCAAAAATATGAAATATTCAAATAAATGCTCGATATGCTCGGTCATCGATCCTAAACTGTTCTGAGTGCTGAAAATACTCAGAATAACTCTAACAAGTCTTGCGTAAATCATTGCAAGCTTTAAATACGAAGAAAAAAATGTGTTGGTCATCTGCAGAAAAATAGTTTGTTCCAATTAGCTAGGCATAATATAATTCAAATGTGGCTTACATTTCTTGATGGTCTTGAAGCGTAGTAAACCTGGTCTGTACCAGATTTATCCATAGACATGCCCTAGCGGACAAGCACGTATAATCCTTGTATCCGCCGCCATTATATACCCACAATCCGTCTAGTCAGACATAGTGGTAGTATCTCTTGACGTTTGAATAAACTGTGGTTCCATTTTAATATGGGCTTCTATCACAGCCATAACAGTTTGTTTAAATAGGGTCAGATCTAAGTGATCTATTCTTAGATATGTCAGTTGTAACATAACTCACGGTAATCTTATCAGTACAAGAAAAACACTGACAGTCTAACCAATCAACGGCTGTTCTGAAGATCGTTCCCTGGGCATGGTTTATTATATCACCATCTACCATGCGCTAAGCAACTTGTAGTTTCCCTTGCGTAGACTAATGAACGCCACCGTTATAGACTAGTCTTCAGTGTACTGACAGATCGAAGTGGTTAACTAGTTACAAATATGAAAAACTGACTGAAATGGATTTAAACATCCAAGTATTAAGTTATTACTGGACTGTGACAAAATACTATTTTCTAGACAAAGTCTAGCATATGTCCATGTGAAAATATAAATATTTCCACCAATGTCTGTAGAAAAATCAATCACCTCAGTGATTCTCCTCGCCGTAAACTTACTAAGTTCCAACTCGAAGCGCAGCACTTCTCGTGACTATCACGACTTTCAAAAGAACTTCTGCGTAGATCCGGCAACCATGTGCCTTGGCTCAGCGTCGTAGCAACTTGCTAGGCAACTGCTTGTGTTAGAATGAGCTGTAGTTGCTTCGACCAGCTGGCTTTTATTCAAAACTGTCAGGGTCACGCGTCATCACCTGATATCTAGAAATCCTCATATCTCTTGAATCCCTGGTCCGATTTACTTGATACTAATTGCATTCTCTTTTATTTGGCCGTGCCAGTAATCTGATCCCAGTCTCAAGTCTCTACTCCATAGTTAACTATTTAATCAATAAATAGCCTCGACCTCTGCTATTACTCGCTACGTCACTTGACATCCAACTATCGGTAAATTATTTCCAAATGCTTCGAGAAGCAATGTAGCGCGATATTCAAATATCTCAACTTTCAAAAGCGGCTACAGCCTTTCCCTTGATATCTAGGTGTCTGAATCTTGGAATACCCATTCCTAGAGTTGGGCACATCCACCCCACACCTAGCAAAAAATAAAAATTAAAAATTTTTATTTTTCCTATCTACACATTAAATCATCTGGTTCTTGAATAATAAATCTTCAAATTCGATGCATTATAAGTTCCCACGATGTTACCAGTTCGTGTATTGGCTACTTCATAGCTTCCATTATTGTTTACTTCCACAATATTCAAAATCCTTAATTTCACCAGGCTTAATATCAAAAATATCGTGATACTCTTCCAAAATTTTCCCTAGCTCTGGGGACTCCTTCTCAGTGTAGACTTCTCTTCCTTCGGCTTCATGGAAAATCAGAGACCATTGAGCATCTCCCTCGATGTCTTCCTCTTCTTTTCCCTCGAAGTTAATCTTTTCGGTATTCTTGAATCTAATCGTCTCTGTCTTCATATCTATCACTGCTTGATATTTCAGAATGAAATCTGCTCCCAATATCATGTCAAAAGCCATGTCCTTCATTACAACAAATACATGTCGGAAATCATGTCCTCCAATCGTAATACATAAGTATAATTGTGTTTTACACAGAGATATTTTATTGGGTATTATTCCTTGGATCTTAATTCCTGATACTGGAATTTCCTCTAAATTCTCTTTGAGCTTCCACAGAATATAAAGCTTCTCACTCACCAGACAAAGCATAGCCCCAGTATCGATCAAAGTATCGACAGGCATACCGAATACTTCGCATGATATAATTGGCATTCTAATTCTTGTACCCATTTCTTTTCGTTCGTCATTCTGTTGAATTAAGTCATCATCCTCTGCTTGCCATTTAATAATTCTGGAAGTGAAAGTATTCAAAATTCTATCTTCTACTGTGAATTCGAAGTTGTTTTTTTTTCATTACCATTCCCCCGGGATTGTTGTGTTCCCGATGGACCTGGATCATTGGGCCTCTGCTCCAAAAATTGCAAGTTATCTTGGTGTCTTGCTTCCAAATGTTTCCTCGTCTCCTTGTTGAACTCTTCATTGGACTGACGATCATCCACATTCCCTCTGTTATTGTAGTTGTTTCTACCATAATATCTTCTTTCCTGGTACCTTCCTTGACTATCTCGTGGTCTTCTCCATCGAGTATTGTATCGATTTCCACCATCCGGTCTCGCATATGGTTTGTAACTCTATCTGTTACTGTACTGGTTCCATCCTCTCTTATTTGGATCTTCCCTCGGCGTTTTCTCTTCTCGCCCTTCTCGAATCTCTCGAGGTGTTTGAGAATAACTATCAGCCATAACAGCATACACAGCGTTGTTATTCTTTACTCCCTTCTGATGGAAGAATTGAGCGTTTGAATGATCCAGCTTCTGTAATACTTCATCAAATTGTTCCATATTGTAGATATCAGCAGCGATCAAAGTCCTCTGGACGTCTGCTGGAAACTGACGTATCAATGCAGTAATCAACTCGTTATCTGGCATCGGCGGATCTAAATGTTGAAGTTTAGACAGCTGTCCAGAAAAGTACGTAGAGTATCGAGTAGGTTGTGACGTCGAGAATCTCTTCGAATATAACTCTGCTCTGACTTGCTGTTGGGTTTCCGGGGACCAAAACTTTTTCAATAGCCCACGAGAAAACTCCTCAAAAGTGGTTAGAGTGGATCTGAAAGCTCTAAACCAAAGAAGTGCAGGACCTTCCAAAAACTTCCCTATCACTCGGATCTGTCTTTCTTTAGGGATCTTAGAATCTTTCAGGTAATCACCTGCTTCTCTCAAAAATTCCACGGGTGTCACAGAATCTCGCCCTGAAAATTTAGAAGGCTTATCCTCTATATTCTTAAATACAGTTATGGGGTTGGATTGAAATACTGTCCTGACCTCATCCTGTCTATCAGTCTCTCTAGCTGCTCCTAGATTTATCTGTATCTGTTCCTTTCCCCTTACATTTGGCATTTTCAACAGATGATCAGACTGTTTCTCATCCTTGATTTGAGTTTTCATAGCCTCAAGTTCCTTCTGGTTTTCTTCTGCCATCTTCTTAATTGCTTCAGTTTCTTTACAATTGTTCTTAACATCAGTGGATATCTGGTTCATAACAGCCTCATGACTTTTCAATGACCCTGTCATATCTGATATGTCCTTCTGAGTTGCTTGAATATCTTTGGCAATTACTTCAATATGGGATGACAAAGATTCCCTAATCTCCTTGATTCCCTCTTGGTTCTCCAGCTTGAGTGTGTCTTTAATTTCATTGACAACTGTGGTTTTAATTTCAGTTTGCAACTCATTAATCACACCTTCTCTTATATCTCCCATTACAAGTTCCTTGAATTGTTCCGTTAAACGTTGAACAACTAGAATTCCCATCTCATTACTCTCCTTCTTCACTCGGACTTCTAGGTCGATCATGTCTTCACCAACTTTCCTAAGACCATGTTCTATCCTATCAGCTAAGCTTTGGGATCGAAGATCGGCATCGCGAAATTTTTCGTCCATTAAACTTGCGTTAGTAGCTAATGAAGTTTCGAGCTCATGTGTTTTTTCGCATAATTTATTCATTTTACTCTCAAGTGTCATTTTCAAAATTTCGGAATTCTCTTTAAATTTACTTTCCATTGAATTAAATTTACTGTTTAAAGTTTCTTTCAAGTTCCCTTTTAACCTGCTTTCTAAAGAATCAGAATTTTCTTTAAGTTTATTTTCTAAAGACTCAGAATTTTCTTTAAGTTTTTCATCTAAACTTTCTTTCAAGTTATCTTTTAACCTGCTTTCTAACAAATCTGAAATTTCTTTAAGTTTATCATTCAAATTTTCTCTAAGTTTATTTTCTAAAGAATCAGAGTTTTCTTTAAGTTTATCATTTAGACTTTCTTTGAGTTTATTTTCTAAAGAATCAGAATTTTCTTTAAGTTTACTTTCTAAAGAATCAGAATTTTCTTTAAGTTTCTTTTCTAAAGCCTCTGTATTTTCTTTCATAATGGCGGCTACACGCCGTCCAGCCTCTTTTGAACTCTCCTCCAAACTCCTCATCATCCTCATCATTTCTTCCATAATTTCAATTATTATTCAAAACTTAGGGGTATACAACAGTGGCAAACACAAGCTTATAACTAGAACAAGAAATATGAATAGCTAATTGGAACACTCTAATAAAATGAGATTTGTCCTAATGTCGACGTGATGGAAAAACAAAAGTCTCTACTTTTACGAATTACCTTTACCACAATATCACAAGAAAAATATGCAAGTTCTCAAATATCCTCCACCTGGATTCTAATAATGTGTATGTCCAGTCATCGAACGTTTACTACTGAATTTACTTGACGCCCTAATGGTTAAGCCATTATCAAAAATAATCAAACCCATTCTAATTATTAACCAGTTAAATTTTTAATTTTCCCCACTAATTGGGTTTCCTACTAATTTATTCATCCAAACCAGACATCTCTCAACTCCCAAAATATTTCTATAAAAATTATCACAATTTCAAATCGGCATGCGATTGACCATGTCTAAATTGGGACCCACGTTCGAAGCCATTTCTCTCTCTATCTTATTTTATGTGCCCGTTTAGACCGGAGTCCGCACGACCACATATGCATTTTACCAATAATCAGTCAGCACGAGAGTCAAAATATCCCGGAGCGCCAGATGGGTTAAAGCAAATCGCAAAAACGACATCAAATAGAAAAAAATGCTTTACTGATTTTTGGTGCAATGCAACAATAAGGATAGAAGGAGATTTAATTGGGTATGACACATCTGGTAAAATTATTTCAGTTTATTTTGAAGTTAAAATTGACTGCAAAGATGCTCAAAGCAGCATCATCCACGTGTGGCGATCCACACTCTTATTTACACACAATATACAGAAATTTTCCAAACACATTTGACAATCTTTTTGGAAACACAAGTCCGATTAATAGTCCTGTAGACTGTGTTCCAAAATTATTAATATTTAATTCCAGTTCAAAGTTAATTGTCTATACTGGAAATATCGTGGATCACTGTTTGAATATTTACATGATATTAACACTCGTAGAATAAATGTTCATAGAATTTTTAACTTTCACTTATTTTTCCAGTTTCAAAAATATATATAGTCGAAAAATATTATCATCATTGAAGCAACACAAATTATTTACACATATTAATAACATCTGAAAAGTAAGCAAGAGTTTAGTGCTTTTCAGTCGGTCAATACGAATGTACCCAAAAGAGATGGGTTATGCCCTAATCCTGAAATAAATTACATGAGATTAATAAAACACTAGGATGACCAGTTTCGATCGTCAAGCGATCATCATCAGATCCAATACACTTAGGCTATAAAATCTATGTTTGAAATACAGGTGAAAATATTTACAATATGTACAATTATTTAGTTGCAGTATTGGTACTGCAACTGTCAGTGTATGCTAAATGCAGTATATATGTTAGGTGAAATGCTAAATGGTGATGGCTATCCGGAGATTGTACTTTAGAGAGATTATATGGTTGTAAACTATGGTTAAACTATAAAATTTTAGGCTAACTACTTATCTGATTGTCTTCCGTACTACAGCTATTCGCAGTTTCCGTGCTCACTTGAACTCGCTGTGCGGTCGACTGCGGTGGTTATCTTAACGACTGGTTTTTCCCTGCCTTCCCCCCCCCCTGTCCCTACGTGCTGTGGGGAGTGATCGCGATGTGTTTATGTGAGGTGTTGCCAACCTAGATAAGATGTATGTTATTGAATGAGGTGGATCTACAACTATTAAAGACCGTGGATTAGTCCTCGCCACGCGTGGAGCATAACCCATTCGAACTAAGCGTTGACGGTCTTATGAGGACGTCCCGGCACCTTTAATACTGCCTCTAATATGGGCCTTGGTTTATTGCAGAAGAAAAGTACATCGTACACCTGATCCAGATAACATTTACCTATTAAAAACCCCCTAATTTCCCCCTTTTTTATCTAGCTTGGCTGTGTCGCTAAATTGTGTTTTGTTTCCGACAGGGTGTGTTTTTTAGTAGCGTGAAGAGGGGTGAGCTCTCCATGAACGTGTGTTCATTTAGATTGTTGGGATTGTTGGTGCATTTAGCATACACTGACAGTTGCAGTACCAATACTGCAACTAAATAATTGTACATATTGTAAATATTTTCACCTGTATTTCAAACATAGATTTTATAGCCTAAGTGTATTGGATCTGATGATGATCGCTTGACGATCGAAACTGGTCATCCTAGTGTTTTATTAATCTCATGTAATTTATTTCAGGATTAGGGCATAACCCATCTCTTTTGGGTACATTCGTGTTGACCGACTGAAAAGCACTAAACTCTTGTTTACTAAGGCAACACTGAAAATATGGCTTCAAACACCACAATCTGAAAAGTATTTGACCTTGAGCATAGCATCGAAGTACTGTGCGAAGCACAACAACAATTAATTGTTCTTCTGACATTTAACATTCGAGAAGTGAATCGATTATGAACTTCAAGTTCCTAACAAAATATATGATTTCTGAATCATCAACTTGATCAATAAATGGTTGAACCATTCAGCTATTCAATTATCCACTTGGAATCATTATTATAAAAAAATATTTATATTCATGGCCATTTTTAGCAACTTTCACAACTTGCAATTCTTCGACAGAATGCGGAAATTAGAATTGTAGTTTTATAATGAATTCATTTAGTTCATGGCACTAGGATTGAAAATATCCTTCAAATTATTCGTGGTTAAAGAATTATTTTTAATTGGCAGTGGCCCATTCTATTATTTGTGTAAGAGCACAATATTACAACAACGGCAAAGGTCTTCCTCTGAAGAAGAATAAACTACTATCATGACATATCCGGGTTCTAGCAAAATCAAAGTCTAAATGGAATTCGTAAACAAGGTTGAAATAAGAACTGATGGTTTTAAGAAATAACCTTCGGGTTATTCATACGACGAAATGTGTAGTTCCAATACTCCTACTATAAACCTGAGCCATCGAACCTGCTATTTGATTGATGCTAGAAAAAACCTCTTCATTCCTGCGACTTAAACATGCGCACCTGGGAATGGCATTTCAACTACTCCACACACACAAATTATCTTCCCAAAATTTATACAATAAATCAAGCCTCTGCTTGTTATCAACACTGGAAGATTAATAAACTTACAAGTTTATTTTATTTTACCATTCAGTTCAACCCGTGAATTTTACCATACTTATGAAAATCTTTATTTCGCTTTCGAGTGTATTTACGTCATGATTTTATATAAATACAAAAATATCCTATTTGATACAAATATCAATTGCTTCCCGTTTCATGCCTCTCCGTGTTATCTGAAAAATATACTTTGCTCAATGCAAATATCAACTGTTCAACCAGAACTGAAATGTTGGTTGAATGCGGGCTTGCGCTAACCACTTTCCTTCGGAAAATCTCCTGTTCCAGACTAGAAATGATTAAACTACTTCACAGGCTCTTTCTCAATACATATGATTATTAGAAAATATAATATCCAAGAATTATTTAGAAAAATTATAAAAATTATTATTATTATTATTAGTGGATTATTATTATTATTATTTATTTTATTTTAAATATGTTTACTTATCATCTCATTATGTGAGAATCCACATGTTCGAACCTTCGAATATGGAAAAAATATCCATTCCTCAACAAAAATAAATTATTAACTTTTACAGTTACATCGGCTGATTACCGTGATTTCCCAAAAATATGAAATATTCAAATAAATGCTCGATATGCTCGGTCATCGATCCTAAACTGTTCTGAGTGCTGAAAATACTCAGAATAACTCTAACAAGTCTTGCGTAAATCATTGCAAGCTTTAAATACGAAGAAAAAAATGTGTTGGTCATCTGCAGAAAAATAGTTTGTTCCAATTAGCTAGGCATAATATAATTCAAATGTGGCTTACATTTCTTGATGGTCTTGAAGCGTAGTAAACCTGGTCTGTACCAGATTTATCCATAGACATGCCCTAGCGGACAAGCACGTATAATCCTTGTATCCGCCGCCATTATATACCCACAATCCGTCTAGTCAGACATAGTGGTAGTATCTCTTGACGTTTGAATAAACTGTGGTTCCATTTTAATATGGGCTTCTATCACAGCCATAACAGTTTGTTTAAATAGGGTCAGATCTAAGTGATCTATTCTTAGATATGTCAGTTGTAACATAACTCACGGTAATCTTATCAGTACAAGAAAAACACTGACAGTCTAACCAATCAACGGCTGTTCTGAAGATCGTTCCCTGGGCATGGTTTATTATATCACCATCTACCATGCGCTAAGCAACTTGTAGTTTCCCTTGCGTAGACTAATGAACGCCACCGTTATAGACTAGTCTTCAGTGTACTGACAGATCGAAGTGGTTAACTAGTTACAAATATGAAAAACTGACTGAAATGGATTTAAACATCCAAGTATTAAGTTATTACTGGACTGTGACAAAATACTATTTTCTAGACAAAGTCTAGCATATGTCCATGTGAAAATATAAATATTTCCACCAATGTCTGTAGAAAAATCAATCACCTCAGTGATTCTCCTCGCCGTAAACTTACTAAGTTCCAACTCGAAGCGCAGCACTTCTCGTGACTATCACGACTTTCAAAAGAACTTCTGCGTAGATCCGGCAACCATGTGCCTTGGCTCAGCGTCGTAGCAACTTGCTAGGCAACTGCTTGTGTTAGAATGAGCTGTAGTTGCTTCGACCAGCTGGCTTTTATTCAAAACTGTCAGGGTCACGCGTCATCACCTGATATCTAGAAATCCTCATATCTCTTGAATCCCTGGTCCGATTTACTTGATACTAATTGCATTCTCTTTTATTTGGCCGTGCCAGTAATCTGATCCCAGTCTCAAGTCTCTACTCCATAGTTAACTATTTAATCAATAAATAGCCTCGACCTCTGCTATTACTCGCTACGTCACTTGACATCCAACTATCGGTAAATTATTTCCAAATGCTTCGAGAAGCAATGTAGCGCGATATTCAAATATCCCAACTTTCAAAAGCGGCTACAGCCTTTCCCTTGATATCTAGGTGTCTGAATCTTGGAATACCCATTCCTAGAGTTGGGCACAGTACCGCCATGTGCATTAGTAAAATCACTGAGTTCTTAAAGTTAGAAATATTGAACAAGGTTAGAAGTTGATATTGCATTTGTTGTTAACTTGTTCTGGCGCCCGGCATAAAATTAGAAAATTTGCATATTATTGAACTCAGTCAAAGCAGGAAGGTGTTGCCTTATTTTTACATTTAATTAACTTCGGATAATTGGTGTTGTTCGTAAATTCTGTTGGTTAGGAATTTAAAAGCAGATCACAAGGGAGTTATTTTATTGTTTGGAAATAAGAGTCTTGATTCAGTAAAATGTTGATTACTGAAAATTTTATTAAATTAGAATCAGTAGTATTTAAATATCAAGACATGTGTGCGTGTGTATGACTGAAATCCCAGTGCATGACCCTGTTTTTCTCTGAGTATATATTTGTGTGTTGTGCGATGGCTAGCATCGAAGAGATCAAAGTGTTGTTAGAGCAGATGTCTGTGCAAATGTCTGCGAAAACGGAAGAACAGTTAAAAAACATGAGGGAGGAAATGAGCGGACACAGTGATAAACAATTAAGTGACATAACTACGCAATTACAAACCCAGAAATTAGATAGTGATAAACAATTACAGAATATGAACAGTAGCATTACGGTCCAATTGCAGGTCCAGAAATTTTATACCGATAAACAGTTACACGAGTTGCGGGAGAATAATAATTAACAGTTGAATGAATTAAACCATAAACTATCAGAGCAGGCAACAATACAAACAGTACCAACAGTACTTTTAGAGAAGATCACCCATGACATAAACCAGAGTACTAGAGAATTAGAGAAACTGGCAGGTGAGGTAGCGGAAAATAACTCAAAGCAATTAGGAGAGATTAAGAAGTTGGAATCTAAATTCGACAATAAACTTGTACAATTAGATGAAATGGTAGCCGAAAAATTAAAACAGATTGAGACAGCATGTGTAAACAACGCGGCTGGAATAAAAAGCACGCAGGATGAATTACAGGGGCAATTCGAGAGACTAGAGGCAAAGAACGAGAACATACAGGAGCAGATTAATTCAGTCGATAATAATGTACTCTAATTAATTAATAAAGGAACTCGACAAGCTTGAAATCAAAACGGAGAAGGAACGGATGCACTTGCGCGAAAACCTAGAAGACCAGCTAAATAAAAATCAGGAAAACTTGGAAGACCAATTAACTAAAAACCAAGAGCAGACACAAGAGATAGGAGAACAATTAACTAAGACCCAAGAGCAAATACGTGAAGAGGTAGGGGAACAAGAGTTTAGCGCTATCACTCCCCACAGCACGTAGGGGCAGGGGGAGAAAGCAGGAAAAAACCAGTCGTTAATATAACCACCGCAGTCGACCGCACAGTGAGTTCCAGTGAGCACGAAAACTGCGAGTAGCTGTTGTACGGAAGACAATCAGATAAGTAGTTAGCCTAAAATTTTATAGTTTAACCATAGTTTACAACCATATAATCTCTCTAAAGTACAATCTACGGATAGCTATCACCATTTAGCATTTCACCTAACATATATACTGCATTTAGCATACACTGACAGTTGCAGTACCAATACTGCAACTAAATAATTGTACATATTGTAAATATTTTCACCTGTATTTCAAACATAGATTTTGTAGCCTAAGTGTAATGGATCTGATGATGATCGCTTGACGATCGAAACTGGTCATCCTAGTGTTTTATTAATCTCATGTAATTTATTTCAGGATTAGGGCATAACCCATCTCTTTTGGGTACATTCGTGTTGACCGACTGAAAAGCACTAAACTCTTGTTTACTAAGGCAACACTGAAAATATGGCTTCAAACACCACAAGGTAGGGGAACAATAAATTAAAACCCAGCAGGTGATACAGGAGCAAATACGAGAAGAGCTTGAGAAGAATCAGGAAAGGAGCGAAGAAAAAATTAGTAGTTTGAAGAACAGGATCCGGAAAGATTGGGAACAGCAGGTGAAAGAAACAAAAGGAGATAGGCTGACGATCATAAAGCGGCTAGGAGAGTAAAATTCTAGGATGCAGGCTTTGGAGGAAAATATGAAGTCCAAACTCCAAGAACACACAGATCTCATAATTAAGAACGAGATAAGGTCCTTAGAAAACGCTACTTTATTCTCTGCAGAAAACACAGTAGGCAAACAGGGAAGTATTGGAAGTCCGGTGGGCTCGAAGCTGGCTGAGGATACGAACCGAGGTCAGAGTCCAAAGATAACGTGCGACACATTCCAACACTACAGAGGGGAGACATCAACTCCACAACCCGGCTTGGCACCTGCCCAAGTGATACAAGTAATTAGGGGGAAAGACTTTAAACCCGACAAATTCAGGGAGAACTCAGGATCCACTCCAAAAGCATTTTACGTCAGCTGGATGACTACTTTAACGATCAACACGTCAGTCCCGCAAAACAGCTGAGGATGGTTGAGAAATTTTTGGAGGGCCCAAGTTTAATTTGGTTCCAGAGTTTCAAATACACATTTAATGACATGGCCCAGTTTAGAGAGGCATTCTTGAGAAAGTTCTGGAGTCCTTCTTTGCAGCAGGGGTTGAGGATGGATCTATACACCAGGAAATATCACATCCCACCAGGTTTTCCGAGTTCTTTGGCAAACAGCTGGTTAAATTCCGTGATTTTGACGACCCGCCTACAGAGGAAAACATGGTTTTAACCATCAGTAAGCAGCTTCCAATGAATATTCAGCAGTTTTTAGTGGCCGGTAATATCAAGACCGCAGTTCAGGCCGAGGAGATACTCCGCCATTTGGACGAGACGAGTATGGTCAGTCCGCAGACAGGGAGACGGAACATGGAGTGTGTAAACACAGCTGAAGTTGTTCAAGGGCATCAAACTAATCACAATCAAAATAATCAAACCAAGACACAGTCTACCGGAACGAAATTCACGCCCAGACGGCAGGAGTTCGATGGCCGAAACCAATACCATAACAACAATAGGAACTTCCAGAATCGCCGTGATAATTATAATAATAATAATCAGAACAATCACAATCAGTGGAAGTACCAGAGAGAGTATACCAACTGGAGGGGAAATCCAAGGCAGGGTAGACCTTACCAAAGGAACGGAGAAGGCAGGTGGAACAATACAAGGAATTATCGGCAAGATAATCAAGGGGACTATCGCAATGATTGGAACGAGCGGTACGCTGAATCACAGAAATATTTGGACGAGTTAAATGCCGAAGAAGCGGAGAAAGAGAAGTGGGGGCGTGCGATGGCGAATAGGCAAAGCCCAGATAATCTCCAAGGAGCGGGGGCGGAAAGCTTATTACGGCAGCAGGAGAGACAACCGGCGGAACTCAATGAATGGGTCCCAGGATAAAAAAAATCACGATTGAACAAAAATCAGATAGCCTGAGAACGGAGGACACCAGGGAACGGGAGGAGTTGATTGTTGCAAACATAGAAGAGTGGGTAGCATTCCCGGACGATTGCCTGGAGGAAGTGGTGAAGGACCGAGATAACGTAATCAGACAATTACCAATTATTTATGCACGTATTGGAGGTATTAGAGTGAGGTGCCTGATCGACACGGGTAGCCAGGTGAGCTTAGTCACGGAAGCATTGTTGAAAGAAATTGGAAATAAACAAACCGTTCCAATTATGCCTGTACCATTAATGAAAGTCCGAGGGGTCATTCCTGACAAGACCATAATTTGCAAGCACCAAGCATATTTAGACCTGGAGATATTAAACCACACATTTTCGCAAACTTTCATCGTGATACCAAAGATGAATTATAATGTCATTCTGGGAGCCAACTTCATCTGTGATTTTCATGCTATAATTGACTTACATAATAACACTGTGAGTTCAAACAAGTCGAGGGGTTGAGTCATGTGGGTCTCAACATGGAAGAGAGTCCACTAGAGAGAGAGGCGAATACCTGGGTCATTGAAGAATGCACTAATGAGGCGATCGAAGATAAGAACTTGACGGCGGGACGAGTAAGCCAGACAGCAGTGGTTGAAATTGACAGTCGAGATATTTCGCAGGAACTTGGGGTACATTTGGCGGAAGAAGAAATTAGCGGGTCCAAATTTGAAATTTTACTTCAGGAGCGACTTAAGGAGGCAATAGTAGGGGAACCTGACAGAAGAAAATTAGAAGAAATTTTGAGACATCATAAGGGAGCTTTCGACACGATCCCTGGAAAAGTTTTAAATTTCCAGTATGCCATGCAAGTTACCGACTGGACCCCATTTAAGAGTAAATTGTACCCGATCCCAGAGAAACATTTTGCTCAGGTGAAGGACATTATTAGTAACTTATTAGATTCCGGCATGATAAGAAAAGCAGCAACCCCATACTTAAATGCAATATTGGCTGTGACCAAGCCAAATGGATCAATTAGATTATGCCTAGACGCTCGGGTTTTAAACAGTAAACTGCTAGTTGAGCATGACCAAGCACCAAGGATCAAGGATGTATTGAAGGGCTTCCGTGGGAAGAAGATATATTCTAGCGTCGACCTAACGAATAGTTTCCACCATCTTGAACTTGAGGAAAAATCCCAACTATTGACGGGGTTTTTATTTGATAACCAAAGCTATATCTGGTCTCGCATGCCCTTTGGTGTAAAAACAGCTGGATGTGCATTGATAAGAGCACTAGACAGGAATCTGACTGAGGAGGTCAAGAGCTTCACTACGAGATATGTTGACGACATACTTATTGCATCAGAAACAATGGAGGAACACTTGGTAAACCTAAACAAACTTTTGGACAACTTGAGAACCATGAATTTCAAAATTAATTTGAAGAAATCGCACTTTTGTCAGAGCGAGATTCTGTATTTGGGTCACATAATTGATGTTGAAGGCGTGAGACCTAATCCGGCGAAAATTGACGCAATCAAGAAATTCCCCACACCAACTAAAGTAAAACACGTGAGAGCATTTTTGGGAGTGACAGGTTTCTTTAAGGAGAATTGTCCTGGATACACGGAAACGGTAGCACCGATGCAAGAGATGCTAAAGAAATCAAATCGATGGTCATGGAATGAGGAGTGCGACAGGTCCTTTAGAGCCACGAAAGACCTACTGGAGAATTGTGTGAAGCTAGGGTATCCAGACTTCGAGAAGAAATGTATAATTCAGGCAGACGCTTCATTGATTGGAATCGGTGCCATGCTGTACCAAGAGGACGCTGATGAACCCAGGAAACGATCATATTTGGCATTTACGAGTCGTAAATTGAGGAAGCACGAGAGGAACTACACTGTGAAAGAGCTTGAGTTGCTAGCGATTTTGTACTCACTTCAACAATGGCGCAAGATGATCTTTGGATATTCCATTGTTGTCAGAACTGACCACCATGCACTGACGTTCTTATTCAAGACGACGATGGCAAGTGAAAGAGTTACGCGTTGGTCCATTTACATTCAGCAGTTCGACGTTACCATAGAACATTGCCCTGGAAGGATGAACATCATACCAGATGCTCTAAGCAGGGATCCTGAAGACGAGAACGAGATAGCAGCGGAGGTTCACCACATAGCACTAACACCTAAGGATCGTGGATTTTTGGACAAGCTGAAAGAAATTCAGAAGGAACAAGAAAAGGACCCATGGATGATGATGATGATCAAGTTTTACAAGAAGGAACTACAGCCAGATTCACATGAATATCGAGAAGCCCGTGCCAACGAAGCGAAATTTCACTACTTGAATAACCATTTGCACGAGTACGTGGATAAGGATCACAACAAACTGCGAATTCTAGTTCCAGCATCATTACAGAGAGGATTGACGTGGCATGTCCACGAAAGCCTAGCACATATCGGCACGGACAAAACAGAAGCAACAATAGGGGAAACTTTTACTTGGCCTAAGATGCGATACACCATTGTGGAAGTAATCAGAACTTGTGACGCGTGTCAGCGCACTAAACCAAATAACTTCATGTTGAAACAACCTCCAAAACCATTATTACCTCAAAAACCATGCGAGCTGGTCGCTATTGACTGTTTTGGCCCTCTAGTAAAGGGAAAACGAGGAAGCCGACACCTTCTTGTATGTGTCGATGTGTTTTCCAAGATGGTAGTATTATGTCCAATCCAGAAGACGACATCAAAGCAAGTCCTCAGCAGAATTCAGAACAAAGTCATTCCGATGCTTGGGAAGCCGGAATTCGTCTTATCGGACCATGGTACTTATTTTACAAGCAATGTTTTTAGGCAAGGTCTAGAGAGCCTAGGGATAAAGCATGTTCTGTCGAGCATTCGTCATCCTTGTGGAAATCCGAGCGAGAGAACGATTCGCTGTGTTGCCAAGTATTACCGAGTCATGATTCCTAATGATCATAATAAGTGGGTTGACAAAGTGGGAGATATTGAGATGTGCATGAACACTACAAAGCACGAGTCGACAGGTCAAGTCCCTCTAGTTTTACACCACAACAGGTTGCCTGAGAGATCTTGGGACAAGATTATTCCATGCCCAAGGGATCCGTTATTAGCACATGAGCTGCGAATTCAGCGAACAAGAGAGCACATGAGGAACCAAGCGGACCGAAGACTGAGGAGATACAGAGGAAAGAAATTTCATCGTGAATTACAGGAACAGGAAGTAGTGCTTGCTCGAAGACCACCGATATCTGATCCCAAAAACAAAGTATTTGCCAAGTTCTGTCCAAAATTTATTGGCCCGTTCCGCATTTTAAGAATCTGGGTAACAATGCTTACAGACTTGAAGAATTGAGCACTGGCGCTAAATCTGTCTTCAATAGCGCTAATCTCAAGCCGTATTACAGAAGGGAACCATTTGACGAATAATCAGGACTATGAATGCAGATCATTATTGCAGAATTTTATTGAGAGCCAACACTCAAATATACGTGGCCATGTAGTACCTGGGTAGAGCGAGCTTTGTTTGTAAACAAGACAGCTGGTCCGGCAGGAGTTGTAATCGTGCGAGAGAGAGAGGGGAGGTCCGGCGAGACGTGTGAATGACATTGCAGCGTGGAGCGCGCACACTTATTGGGTCAGTGGAATGTACACACAGGCAGACGAGTGAGGTACTTAAGAGATGTTATCATCACTACTGTGGATATTGTTTTTAAAATCCAAATCAATCAGTTGCTTCGAATTTCAAAACCTTGCTGAGGATAAATGAACCCTTATTAATCTATCGATGAATAAGTATTCATGATTTTATTATTATTATTATTATTATTATTATTACTGATGCCCAGGCAGTACATGTTGAAATTGACAAAGGGGAAGCCAAGGTAGTGTGTTGCAATGATTACAACAGAAGCAAGCTTGGTAGTTAGTCCTGAAGACGACCGGTTAAGCCGAGTTCAAGGACAAATTTTGTAACAGCGCGCACCTAAATTAGAGTCATTGAGGGAGTGTCTTGAGTAAAGTTTCAACCGACCCAGGATTGAATCACCCAATCAGAAGAGACCACGCCAAAAGCCACGCGGTAAGTTTCGTACCCTGGAAAAACGCGCGAAAGACGTGTATCTAAAGAACCGCCGATCCGAATTAATTCCGCAATAGTGCACTGAGACGTTTGGATAAAATGATGAAGATTGATACTAGTCCCAAGTTTGTGTGATGAAAACTCCAGATTATTTTTTCAAATTCTCCCCACTCTACCTCATTCTGTCAGTTTCCAATAAATTGATTGGTGCGAAGCTGTTTCGAGGACAACTTTATTGAGCTCTGGTGAGCAAGGTTCACGTCACTCTGCGTCATGATTTTCAAACGCTAATGAGCGTACTTTACTAACATTTTACTTTGTGCTCAAGTGAGCAAGGTTCACGTATAGCAGTGGAGATCTCTAGGCGAGATAAGGACTGCAAGATAGTCATGTTTAAGACTTGTTTTCAAGCTAGTGGCGATGAGTTTGAAGTGTGTAATTTTATGTAAATTTGTATATTATAATTTTTGGTGTGATATTTGTGCGTGTGTTAAGCAAATGCTAAGATAGGGCAAGTCTACGATCAGTAATCGCATTAGGACATATTCGTGAGTGAAAGTAGTAGCTCACAGCGATTATAGCTAGGCAATATTATTAACAATGAACATTTCTGTCCAAGAAACTTCGCCACGATGTCCGACGTTTGGTCAGGTGATGGATTGATGTGCATCGCTTCTACAACGACGTCGACGATGGAGAGCTAAATTTCCCGTAGGGAAATGCACCGGGACGGAGGTTAATGTTCTACAAGCTGAGACGGTGATGTACAAAAATTTATTTAATCAATATGTAGTTAGATAAGGCGCGGGAACATTGTAAATAGTTCATTCATTCTTTTTCTTGTGTTTAGATTTTTTTTTGTGCTGACACTATCATCTTTAAATGTACGTTGGCGCGTGGCCAAATTTGTTTGTTGTATATTTTTCTTTGGAGTCATATTTAGTGTACACGGCGCGTGTATTTGATTTTATCCATGCGAATGCGAAACTCGTTACATTCGATAAGTGGCGCTTTATTAAAGTTCATTTTTTGTTATAGGAAAGGGAGGTAAATATTGTATGATGTTTTATGAACAGGTTATTACTCATACTAGGGTTGCCGAGCGCAACAAATTAAGATGTAACTGTAGAACACTTTAGTTCTAATTTTTTTAGCATTTTTTTGAGTCCTTTTCAGGTTTGTTAGTCACGGACTAGAACGGAAGCGCAAGCTGGTGGAAAAATATCTATGTCATTTATTTCAGGTTTCTGTCAGACCCATACGTGTGATTCTGTGTGTGTTCATGTGTCAGGTGTGTGTATTGATTCTTCGTGATGAGGGGTAGGTGGTGCTACCGCCCTCATATTGTTGTTGTTGTGGTATTCTTTATGATGGAAAGGCAGAGCGCTCCGTGGAAGCTACTGTACCTTGTCCAGTGTTGATTTTCTTGGATTTCCTAGGGGAAATGCTGAGATATTTTATTCCGACACACACACGTATATTGTGCTTTGGGAGCACGCTTCTTCGAGACTCGATCCCGTGCCATGGGAGGTCGAGGTTATTGACACGTGGGTTGACAGATGTGCAGATTTCCACTTAGCGCCCGTCTAGGTTCGGTGACTCTTTGTTAGGCAGTCCTGCTGACCGACTGACCCCTATAAGCTATCATTAGCAAACCTGTTCTTTTGTGATGGTCATTGGACCGTAATTAATTGGGGAGTTCGCCATGTCTGTTACGAATTATCGCATATCGTATGGATGGAATATTGTTTTAATGATGTAAATGTTGGCTTTGAGCCTAGTGATTTTCTATGACTCACGTCATGTTAGTTTGTCTGTTGTGACACCCGTGTGGTGTAGTTGTATTTACTTGTAAACATGACAGGCGGTCATATGTGTATTTCTTTTGTTGGTCACGTGTTAATTTACTTGTGTTGATTTTAGAAAAGTCCTAATTTTAGGCATTCATGTTTTTGCTACGGCAGTTCTTGATTCCAAATTCAAGCGGAAATTATTTGTTCTTTATTTAGTGTAGGAAGTGTCAGATTAATTTAAGTAGTGTATATTTGGTTCCCCCCGTCTGTCTAGCTCTAAACAATGCAGATTCATCCTTTGAAGGTTTACCGGATGATGACGAATCTCGCATTTATTTGTACTCATCGTTAAGCATGTAGAACAGCCGCACACGTACACAATGTCATTGAAGATTTGGGACATTTGGTCCAATTTATAATCTCTTCTGAGATTAAGCCTATTTGTGGCATGCAATTTATTCAGTTGGGAGTCATTTTGGGAGTTTTGTTTTGTTTGTTTTTTTCCTTGTAAATAGTTGATCTGTTATTAAATTCATTTGTTATAACCCTGGTATTCACTTCTTCCTGCATGTTATTTTGTTATGTGTTACCCTGCATGTTAATGAAGCGCTTTAACAACAACTTACGAAATGGACTGTTACACCCCCCGAAACTGAGTCTCATAAGCTTCTTTGCAAAGGTTCAGTATGTTAAGGCTACCCTTAAAGAGGGGAAAATTAACCTTCTTAAAACTGTCATTGTTGTAAATGCTGTTGCTTTATTTGTGAACAGGGTTAAACTTCACCCCTGGTACTTGACTCTGAGTGAAATTCCGGTTTATGTAATAACCTGTATGGTGTCAGCAGGCGAGTGTGTATATAAGTGAATTTCAGAGTACCGGTACCGTCGTTTTGAGATGAGTGCCCCGAAACATGAAACATGATACAAACGTGGTATTTCCCTGAAGGTAGTGTTGGAAATATCTTACTAGGGATGGCTGCTGTCAGCGTCAGCAATCAAATTTGGGATATTCAGGTAACCAGTCCTCATCGTGGAGCTTAAATTGAGGTACTCAGCTACACAGATGGGCTCAAGGATCAAATTACTACATTGTGTCCTTTTTTACAATGCATGCCACGTATGTATTTACGTCGAATAGGTGATATTTTGGCAAAATAGCAGATCTATGGTGTTCAGGCCTTCCAGATTTTTGATAGGAGCCTCGAAAACAAAAGCACTACTCACGCAGCCTCTTAACTTAAAACGTACATGTTTATACCCTTCATTTATAAGTTTCTTCCCAGAATTGTCGGGATAAGGCACGGATTTGGTCTAAATAAGCAAGTTATGATTTTTATGGTTACTGATGATTAGATATCTTTTTGAATTTGTTGAAGTACCTTACCCGTTTCAAATTGCTGGTTGTTACGATTAAGCATTAAGTCGAGCTTAATCTTTATTCTGTGAAGCTACTCCGCTCATAAGTACCGGTACATGCTGTGCATCCAAAATTGCATGCCTTGCATGTGGGTTCCATTGGAATCATATACAACATTACGACGTGTACCACCATTGAGTTTACCATTTTGTCTCCACTGACCTGCAGTCTACATTCGATTGAGAGTGTGAATCTTAGTAGCTTTGATTACGGCACAAACATTGCAGGACAATTTAACTACTGTATTATAAATTGCTTAGATTGTGGAAAATGTAACACTGCAGGTTACGAATCTACAACTACAATGTTAGATTGCTGTTCATTCGTAGCAATAATTGCTTTGTTCTCAAGAAATGGGCCACTGTACTATTGCACACCTCAAAAATAGAAATGTACGGCATTTCGCGGCACGAATAACGACCGCGGAAAGGCAAGCCGGCGTAAAAAATGGCGAGATTATAATAAAGTCAGGCCCGTATTTAGGGATCTTGATGCCTCTAGGCCGAAAAGAAAAAAAGAAAAGACAACTTTGCTGCCCCCGACTTGGAATATGTAGATTTATTGAAGTATCCATAACATATGGAGCTATTTCTTCAGCTTAGTGTGCATTTGACTATGAGTGGAATACACTATAAATATGCGTTTACTAAAATTACAAATAAAGAAACTTATTTCAAAGAATTTACATTAAATTTTAACAGATGTCATACACAACCGCCGGCCCCTTGGTGTTGGAGTAGCGCACCTGCCTCTCACCCGGGAGCCCCGGGTTCGATTCCCGACTCCGTCAGGGATTTTGGAAACTGACGTGAGGGATGGAACGGAGTGTACTCAGCCTCGCGAGGAAGCGCCACGATCAGGAAAACCAAGATTAACGGCCGAGGGGACCCGATGCGCTGCTCACGTGTCACCGCAATATCTGCAGGCCAAATGGCTGGGCTGCTGTCGCTTGGTAGGCCTAGGCCCGTCACGGGCTGTAGTGCCAGGGGTTATCATACACAACCAATATACAAAACAATTATTTAAATACCGGTAACAAGTTTAGGATTTCCTCATTAGCACAATTTAACATTCAAGTCAGATCAACAGCAAGAACACCAAGTTGACTAAGACGATCCTTTTATTTATGTCCTTAAATAATCAACATTGCCAAAGTATATTATCTTATGGAGGGTTTAAACTTTAATAACTTGACGTTTAATGACCAAGCAGTTTTGTTTAGTTTTCCAGATATTTTGCCGTCCCTAAAACCTGCCGCCCAGGGCAGTTGCCAAGTTTCTCCCCTCGTAAATACGCGCCTGACTACAGTGAAAATCCACAGCCTTCTTCCAGTCTCCGACCGGACATTCAGGAATGGAATGAATGAAGCCCCCATCTTGCGGCGAGGATAGGAACTGTGCCGGCTGCCGAAGCCGGCCGCACTCCTCTGGGGCAATGATGAAATGAATGACAGATGAAATGAAATGATAGTGGGGAGTGTTGCCGGAATGAAATTTTGACAGGGAAAACCGGAGTACCCGGAGAAAAACCTGTCGGCCACCATTTTGTCCATTTTATGACCGGGATTTGAACCACGGACCCAGCGGTGAGAGGCCGGCGTGCTGCCGCCTAAGCCACGGAGGCTCGCGCCTGAATACAGTAAATTATCCAATATTGTAAGTACGACCTTTCTGAACCAGTGATTTACTAGTCAGCATAGGAAACCGTATTTTCGGGGTTAAAATCCGCTAGCGGTGTTACAATATCTAAAAATATCTCCAAAACGTGCTTTCATATCGCCACTGCCGAAGTGAGGTGGAAAAAATTAGTAGCCACACGAGATAGTGTTGGGGAAACATTCGGTATTTAACACTAGGCATAACCGTATTGAAAATTGGAGCTATGTTTCCATTAGGGGCCAATAACTTAGATGTTAGATCCCTTAAATCAAGAATTATCATCATCATCATCCATAGGTGGCAGAGTGCATATTAGAATATATTTTTAAAATTGTAAATACCATACATATTACGTCAGCAACATTACACAATTTTTGTTGTTGTAACAGTTGTCAGTTGACTATCAATAACTTCCATTTATGAAATAAACTAGTGTGACAACGAACAATCGAATGTTAACATTTGAACCGTTTTTATCAGCTTAATTCTTTTTTCATATTATTATTATTATTATTATTATTATTATTATTATTATTATTATTATTATCATTCTTTCATGACATATTATTGTGACATTTGTGGTGACACATTTCACCCTTCTAAGTACGTAAATTTTACCCATTGGCCAAAGCATAGATCCTTGCGAAGCCTTACTTTACTTATTGGATCCCCTCCCCTCCATGTATACGGAGGAAGGGATGTTGGTGGTATTACGACTTAATTTTTACGGGCGCGTTACTACGCTCTTTAAGGGAAGGTTTCCTTCTTCCAATTCTTACCGTCATGTAGGACGGATGCTGGTGTTCAGCGGGCTTTTGCCCACGCCCCAGAGCAATTAAGTAAGTAGGATTCAATCACTAGATTTATATAATGTAAATTCATCTTAAATTTCTGTTTCGCTTTTTGCATTTTATTTTGTGTCTCCTTTGATTTACTTATATTTTTCTTTCTTATGATGATGTGAGGTCATTCCTGTGAACCCAAGTCCTTTCGCTTTCGTTCACGTTAATTTAGCGAAGTCTATGTGTTTATTTGTCTTTCCTCCCTTTCATGTAAACGATCTTATTTTTACCTAAATCTCTCAGGTCTGAAATATATGCTTTTTTCATCGAGGCTTAATTACGCTCTGTTTCGCGTCACCATACGGTTCGGTGTCCTTTGATACAACCTCCATTTGAATTGTCGCATCAAAGCTTGTTTTTTTTTGGGGGGGGGGCGGGGAAGTGGTATCATTGAAGTAACGGAGCTGAGTCTCACTCGTCTCACTCGCCTTCCCTCTGTGTTATGGCAATGTATGCGGGCAATGGTGTATGTGTTAGTCACTGTCCATGCGCCACAGTACTTCTCTTTGTTTCATCGTATGTCGTTATGTTTCGACATTTTATCCTCTACGTAAGCCTATTTTCCTACAACTGATTGATTTTTTCCTATCATTTTGTGCCCCAGTAATGTCACGTAATTCTGTGTAATTTTCTTTTCCTTTATGTTGCTTCCTCAGACTTCGCTATATTACGTAATTCAGTGTCATCCCCCACCCCCCGCTTCCTACATACGCACACCACCTCTCACCACCCCTTCACCCCCCCCCCCTCATGATTTCACAATACCATAAACGGCGTAGTTCGGTTTTTTTGCTGGAAGTCCAGATCATGTCATCTCTGTAAGTAGTCGTTCTTTTATTCTATCCCACGATTTTTTTGATTTCTTTAGTTTCTGATTTATCTTTTTATTTTTCGTTATTGAATCGTGTTTTCAATTAGTTGCTATTGTAATATAAATTTATTTCTAGATTCCTTTCGTTTTTACTTTTCTCGTGTTTTATGTTAGTCCTTGTTTTTTTTTTTTTTTTTCGTGTACACGTTCCTTCTTTTAATACCTTTCTATAGTTTAAGTAATTTTCCTCCCCTGTGTTTTCATTTCTTATATTTAAGTTCCTAGTATACCTTTCGTTCGACGTCAGTCTTGGCTTCGCACTGCAGCGAAGTTACGACTAACACGCCTCTGGGACCTTTGATCAATTATTTAAATTTAATTTCTCTTTTTGATTTTGTCTTAGACAATTTATTTGTTTCCGTTTTTTGGAAATCATATTTCTGTCGATCCGCAATCATGGGCCAAGCACGTATCGATAGAAACATCCTTTCCCTTGCTCCTTTGCGATCCTGTTAGTTTTTTTTTTTTTTTGCTTCCCCTGTATCATCTGCTACCCTGCTATTTTTTTGGTAACGTAAAAGCACAAGCGGTGCAAATGGTATCAGATTCAGTGTGGTTAGAGACGAAATCACCTCAGTAAGTTATTAACATTTTTTCTTACTTCTTCATTTACATTGTAATATATTGTTGTTATTTCTGAGTTTAAGATACCTGTACTGAAATGTTCCCCTCCCCCAAAGATGGTGCGGAGTTTTTCCCGTCTAAGGAAGACATCCATAAGACACAACTCTGAGGTGAACAGCAACATATCTATGAGTACGGCACATCGTTGGAATTCGACGCATTACGGTATTATAACCAATTTTAATTACCTTCTTAGGTGTTAAATTACCAATTTAAAAAAAGATGGTTTTTTTTTTTTTTTTTTTTTTTTTGTTTAATTCATTTTGTCAGTGTCATGGAAGGCTTTAATTTACCTCCTATAAAAAAGGAAATGAAGGTTGATCATGGGTTCGAGTCATTGGCTGTACCTACCGTATTGAAAGATTCTGTCCCGACTGCAAAACTTATTGATATTGATTCCCATTTGTCCCATTTAAATTGCTGAAACAAAACCCAGATCCTGAGTATTACACACGAGAAATTAGGAGTCTAAAACGGAAAATTAGGAAATTATACAATAAAAGACATGATAGTGACAAGTATATGTTGAAATTTAAGTCCTTATCAAGAGAGCTCGTCTTAAAAAAGAGGGCTGCTCATGACAGTTATATGCAAGGTTTACTTGGTTCGGGAGGTGATGGGTGGAAAAAAAAATACAGTTATGTTAGGAGAAGAAAGGGAAATTCAAATAATTTGTCGATGATAATGTCCGGTGACGGTAAATTAATTACTGAGAAACAGGCCATTGCTAATGAATTAAATGTCTTTTACGGTAGTGTGTTCAATAAATCCAATAGCTGTGTGTTGGACCTTAACGACGAATCAGGGGCTCCCCTGTTCCAAATAAACCAGTCAGCAATTGTAAAGCTAATACAAATATTACGTTTCAATGTATCAAATGGTCCTGATAATATTGTTAGTGAAGTACTTAAACTAGGAGGTAGGGCCGTGGCACGATACTTGGAGGTGATGTTTAATGTGTCCATAAACAATGCGCAAATCCCAGATGACTGGAAGAGAGCTACGGTAGTCCCAATATTTAAGGGAGGGAGCAGACTTGAATTGGGCAACTACAGGCCGGTTAGCCTTACGTCCATCGTTTGTAAACAGATGGGGCATCTCATTTGCGACTACTTGAGGGAACAGTGGGAAACATTATCATGGTTTAATGATAGGCAACATGGATTTCGGAAAGGTTACTCATGCGAGAGTCAGATGCTATCACTTTTTCAAGACATTAGCGAATCGTAAGACCATGGAGTTTCCGTCGACGCCGTGGTTATAGATTTTGCGAAGGCATTTGATGTCGTGCCGCATGACATGCTACTCTATAAATTAGCTTCGACGAAGATTGATAGAAGAGTAATTTTATGGATCCAAGAATTTTTGACGGGTCGTTCCCAGAAAGTGAAAGTCGAAGGCATATTCTCGGATGAAATCACCGTAACGTCGGGTATTCCTCAGGGCAGCGTAATCGGAACTTTGTTATTTTTGGCGTTTATAAATGACTTACCAAATGGGATTCGCAGTGACTGTCGATTGTTTGCGGATGATTGTGTAATATATCGAAAGATACATGACTCACAAGACAATGCAGTGCTTCAAGAGGACCTGAACCTGGTCTATAAGTGGGCGATTGTAAATAAAATGAAAATAAACACAAGAAAATGTAGTCTCTTAAAAATAGGGAAAGTGCGAAGGCAGGATTTTCAATATAACATTGGCTCGGAAATACTTGTAGAAGAAGATTCTTGCAAATATTTGGGCGTTCACGTAAGGAATGATATGAAATGGAGTAGTCATGTAGGATGTGTAGTTTCAAAAGCTTACAAATCCCTGCACTTTGTAATGAGGATATTAAAAGGAAGTAGTACCTCTGCTAAGGAATTAGGCTATTTGTCACTTGTAAGACCTATTCTGGATTATGCCTCGGCGGTTTGGGATCCATATCAAGTAGGGCTCATCAATGAGTTGGAAATGGTACAAAGAAAGGCCGCTAGATTTTTGCTCAGTGACTTTAATCCCAGGAGCAGTGTGTGCCGTATGTTAAAGAAACTTGGGTGGGAATCACTGGAGGCTAGGAGGATGAAATCTAGACTCTGCGCTATGTACAACACGTATACAAATCAACCAGCATGGGGTGAGCTTAGCAAACGATTGGGAAAGCCCACTTACATGGGTAGGAGCGATCATCCTTTCAAAGTTAAGGGCCGACCACAGCGAACAAATTATGGTAAATATTCTTTTGTAATCCGTGCCATTGATAACTGGAACTCTCTACCTGTCGCAGTCTTAGAGCCTTTTCCCAAACATATAGGTGTGTTTAAGAAAAGACTGACTATTTGTGTAAATACTCCAGTTTAATTGTTGTATAATTGTTATTGAATTGTTATGTATAATTATTTATTTGTTATGCATATCCAATTTGCCACCGGGGGACACACCCCCCATTGCAAATAAATGAATGAATGAATGAATGATTCGAAACTCCTTGTTTTAGACCCCCATCCAATCGCTTATGCTCTCGCCCCTGCCGGTAGTGGTAATCATAATAGAAACGTAGCCGCCGTGGTGAGTAAATGGGATGTCACCTTCTCAGGAGAGGACAATACTTCCTCTGTTTTTTAGCTTTATTCAACGAGTCGAGAAGTCAAGTCACTGTTATAAAATAAACCCCGATTTTATTGTACAATGTCTACCCATTGTGTTGTCAGGTAGAGACTTGCAATGGCATCGCACCTGTTCCCTCCCTTACAATTCCTGGAATGAATTTGTTGCCTCGATAAAGGACCGCTTCACTCCACCGGATTTTGATTTTGCCCTGAAACAAGAGATCTTTATGCGAACCCAGGCCCCCACTGAAATGTTGTTGTTTGAGTCTTCAGCCTTTTGACTGGTTTGATGCAGCTCTCCATGACTCCATGTCCTGAGCTAAACGTTTCATCTCTACATAGCTACCACACCCTACATCCAAGGCAATCTGTTTAACATATTCTAACCTTGGTCTACCCCTACAGTTCTTGTCCTCGACCCTTCCTTCCATAACTAAGCTTGCTATTCCTGGATGTCTTAGTATGTGTCCTACCAACCTATCTCGTCTCTTCATTAGCAGTCGCCAGAAACATCTCTCCTCTCCCACTCGTCTTAATACCTCTTCGTTTGTAACCCTATCTACCCATCTGATCTTCATCATTCTCCTGTAACACCACATTTCAAATGCTTCAATTCTCCTCTTTTCTGCTGCACCAATAGTCCAAGTTTCACTTCCATAGAGTGCCACACTCCAGACAAAGGCTTTCAAAAATGACTTCCTAATACCTAAATCTATATTCGATGTCAGCAGATTCCTTTTTTGTAGAAATGCTTTCTTTGCCTGAGCCAACCTACTTTTTATATCCTCTTTGCTTCGTCCATCACTGGTTATTCTGCTTCCTAAGTAACAGAAGTCTCCTACTTCCTTCAGCTTTTCACCTGCCAATTTGATCTCCATAGAGGTTTCTGATTTATTTCGGCTGCATTCCAGTATTTTTGTTTTACATTTATTAATTTTCATCATGAATTCTTTCCGTAAGACTGAGTCCATACCATTCAAAAACTCATTCAAATCCTCAGGCTTGTCGGCCAAGATGACGATGTCATCAGCAAATCTCAGAGTTGAAATTATTTCTCCTTGAATCTTCACTCCCACTTTACATTTTTCTCTAATTTCCTTCATTGCTTGTTCAATGTAAAGAATGAAAAGTATGGGTGATAAGTTGCAGCCTTGCCTTACACCTTTCTGAATACCAGCTTCTCTCTCATGTCCTTCAACTCGAATGACTGCTGTCTGGTTTCTGTATAGATTGTATATCACCCTCCTATCCCTGTACTTTATTCCAATGGATTTCAAAATGTCAAACAATTTAGTCCAATCAACGTTATCAAAAGCCTTTTCTAAGTCTACAAAAGCCATGAACGTTCTCTTATCTTTCCTTATTCTACCTTCCAAAATCAGCCTAAGACTTAGTACAGCTTCCCTTGTTCCTACATTTCTCCTGAAACCAAATTGGTCTTCGCCCAACTCCGTTTCTATCTGGCTTTCAATCCTCTTGTAAATTATTCTAGACAGGATCTTTGAAGCATGAGTAATCAAGCTGATTGTACGGTAATCTTCACATCTGTCAGCTCCCACTTTCTTTGGTATAGGGATGATTACATGCTTCTTGAAATCAGGGGGTACCTCACCTGTCTCATAAATCCTACACACCAAGTGAAATAACCTGATCAGACCTTCATCTCCTATGCAGCGTAGCAACTCAATCGGTATATCATCTATGCCTGGTGCTTTGTTCCTGCTTAAGTCTTCCAAAGCTCTATCAAATTCTGATCTCAATATTAAATCTCCTTTCGCATCCTCATCAATTTCCTCCTCCCTTTCCATTACATGATTCTCAATCTCCTTTCCCTTATACAAACTCTCTATGTAAGCTTTCCATCTCTCAACCTTTTCTTCCCTATCTGTTAGAGGCTTTCCATTTTTGTCCTTAATATTACAGCACTTAGTCTTCTTTTCCCCAAAAGTATTCTTAATCCTTCGATAAGCTGTGTCTACTTTTCCTAATTTCAGACAATTTTCTATACCTGCACATTTCTCTTTCAACCATTCTTCTTTCGCTTCCTTGCACTTCTTGTTAACCTCATTTCTCAGACGTCTGTATTCTGCTTTCCCCTTTTCATCTCTTACATTCTTGTGTTTCCGCCTTTCATCCATCAATTCTAGTATATCCTGAGTGATCCACGGTTTTCTACCTATTCTTTCTTTCCTACCAATGTTTTCTTCTGCGGATTTTGTTATTTCATTCTTCAAAAGTGCCCATTCGTCTGCAATTGAAGTTTGTTTAGGGTTTTTCATTAGTCCTTCCTTTATACTCTTCTTGAATCTTTCGTTTACATCCTTCTCTTTCAGTCTGTCTATTGCCCACCTTTTTGGCTTTTGACTTTTCTTCAGTTTCTTCAACTTTAATCTGCATTTCATTACAACCAGATTGTGGTCAGAGTTTATGTCAGCATCAGGATGTGTTTTACAATCCAAAATCTGGTTTCGAAACCTCTGCTTGACCATAATGAAGTCGATTTGGTAACGCCCTGTATCTCCTGGTCTCATCCATGTGTATATTCTTCTATTGTGGTTATTGAATAAGGTGTTAGCTATGACCAACTCATGCTCGGTGCAGAATTCTACCAGCCTGCTTCCTCGATCATTCCTTTCACCTAATCCGAAACCTCCTACTATCTTCCCTTCTCTCCCTTTTCCTACCACAGCATTCCAATCTCCCATTACTATAACATTCTCATCACCCTTGATATACCTCAGAATTTCGTCTATTTCTTCGTAGACCTTTTCAACATCCTCATCATCAGCTTGACTGGTAGGCATATAGGCTTGTACCACTGTGGTGCAGGTAGGTTTAGTATTGATTTTTGCTACAATAATCCGTTCACTATATTGCTCATAATATTCCACCCGCTGTCCAAGTTTCCTACTCAATATGAGGCCAACCCCTGCTTGGCCATTGTTTGATTTAGTGCTAATGACCCTATAGTCTCCTGACCAAAAGTCCTGTTCTTCCTGCCAGCGCATTTCACTAATCCCAACCAAATCCAACCTCAACCTATCCATTTCCCTTTCTAAGTTTTCTAACCTTCCACTTCCTAGCAGACTTCTAACATTCCACGCTCCGATCCGTAGAATGTCAGATTTCCTCTTTGTCACTTCTGTGATGTTAACCTCCTCTCGAGTAGTCCCCACCCGGAGATCCGAACGGGGGACTAGTTTACCTCCGGATTGAAATTTTACAAGGGAGGAGGCCATCATCACATGTAATTATGCATAGAGAGGTGCATATCCTCGGGAATAGCATACGGCTGTAGTTTCCCGTTGCTTTCAGCCGTGCAGCAGGACGCAGTGTAGCCATTATTTGGCTTATATTATCAATATCTTAACCGTCAATAAGACTAGTAAAGAATTGGTTTATTCTGAAAGGCTGCTACTCCCTTTCAGAATAAGTAAAGAGCAATTCTACTAACAAAAATACTAACCTTCTACCGTACTAACAATTAAATACCAAAATTCTACTAACGAAAAAAATACTAAAGTTCCACCAACAACAAATACTACCACTAAAACAGTCTGTCACCAGGCACACTCACATGCACCCTCACACATCACAGTCTACTGAAACAATGAACTATAACTAATAAACAATGCAACTGCTACCAGACACACTCACACACCACAGTCTACTAGAAAAATGACATATATCTAATAGACAAACTAACTACCTACTTACAACTAAAACTAACTACATACTTACTGTACTGTTATTTGAATTGACAATATTTACAAAATGCAATTTAGTTAGAAAATACTTGCAAAATGTAATTTAGATTCAAAACAGTCACAAAATGCAATTGAGAATAAAAATACTTACAAAATACCCACCCTACACAATATTGGCATTTATCGAAGGATTGATTAATTATCTTAATGTCTTTCAAGTGCTGTGAGCCATTGTCTGTGGTTTTCTTACACACACTGCACAGTTCCTGATTACTATGTATAGACATGAAATATATTGCAATGTAATATGGTTGGGCACAATAGCAGATACTTTAGTGTGAGCTCCACCATCATCATCATCTTCATTTCCCGTTTCCAGCTTCCTGGGTCGGGTTGTGAATTAAGGACCTCCATCGTTGCCTATCTCTCCACCACTCCTCTCCTGATTTTAGTACATCTTCGGGTTTTCCTCCCTTCTTTTCTACACACTCCCACACTGTATCAGCCCATCTCTTCCGGGGCCTAAGCAAACATTATTAGGCTAACATTATCAAAATTCAAAACATCCAGTTCAATTGCTCTGAAATGATTGATGACTATATCACTGCAATTCGTCTTTAGGCCGCTAATCTCCCCCAACCTTTTCACCCGAGAGAGCTTCTGGAAATTACTTATAGAAATTTGAATCCCACGTATAAATGTTTCATCCGGCGCACTTCTGTCTTGTCTATTGAGGACATAATTTTACAAGGCCGTGAATACGAGGCATATGCTAGATCTTGATCAAACTACTCGGCTCCCCCGAGTTCTGACAATGCCATTTTCCCTGAGTTGGCTTTCACTTTAAGTAAGCCCCGGCACTCAGTTGATAACCAGTTTGATGACAGCCGCGAGACAGCTAGACCCTCCCCTCGTCGCTCTGTGAATTTCTTTGAAGAAAGCAAACCACTCCCTAGGAACCGTTTCAGCAATTCTCCTGTGCCTCAGAGGGTAACCGGACCCTCTCTTAATTATTCAAAGCTGACCTGCTGGAACTTTAATGAATGTTCTTTAAAACGCAGAAAATTTTGTTTTGGCTGTGGGATGAATGAAGTCACGACCCGTTCCTGTGCGAATTGCAATTCCAATCAGGGAAACTCATTGGGAGGTGTTCTGAGTTCGACTCCCGGAACAGTCCTCCATCCAAACTTGACGAAGCATCTAATTTTGATGCTGTGTTGCAACCAGGAGTCTCAGTAAATTTTGATTATGTTTCGGTACCTGCTGTTTTGGACACAGGCGCCACCAGAAGTTTCATCCACCGTTCCGTGGCAGATAGCATTCGAACTTCACAAAAACGTCCCCTACAGAATAAATGTCAGTTCCTGTCTGCGGGATCTTCGGTCATCGACGTTGCCGAAACTATTCTATGTCGCGTTAAAATTCATGGGTTTTCTTGGAAACATGTTTTTCATGTGGTTAAGAACCTCTCCACTCAATGTATTCTAGGAATTGATTTTATGCATAAAACTGGTATGCAGTTAGATTTTATTAACGATTCATTTTGTTTCAAAGTTCGCTCAGATAAAATGTTCCCTTTTGAAGAATGTACTTCTAACTTTGTTAACGTGTCTCCTGTATTTTCCGTACAGCTTCCGTTAACTTTGATGTCCGAACAGCGTAATACTCTGAATAATTTAGTTGGGGAATTTTCTGATGTCCTCACAGAAGTTTTAGGTTCTGCAGTAAATCATGAATGCCATATCGACCTAAGCGACAAAGTACCTGTTCGAAGCCCTCCGTTTCCTTGTAATCCGCCTAAGCTCTTGGTCATGAAAACGTATGTCAATGATTTGCAAGATAGAGGAGTAGTTGTTTCTTCCAAATCAGCTTATGGGTCTCCTGCTTTCTTAATTCCATGGAAAGAAGAGGGCGAGAACCAGTTGGTCGTGGACTACAGATCTTTGATAATTTCCCGCTACCCACTACTGAGAGTGCTTTTCAGAATTTCCACGGGGCAAATGTGTATTCGATAATTGACCTAAATAGTGCAAATTATCAAATTCCTTTGGACGCTGAGAGTCGTGATTTTACTGCCTTTAATACCCCTTTTGGATTATTTGTTTTTGCTCGTCTACCCATGGGTACACTGTCGGTGCGCAAATCCTCAGTCCCGTACTAGACGACATCTTAGGAGATCTGAAGTTCAATTTTGTATTTAATTACCTCGACGATTTAGTCGTATACAGCAAATCTTTTGAGGAACATGTCGTTCACCTTAGGGAAGTTTTCTCACGCCTCAGGAAGGCCGGTCTCACAATCAACCCAAATAGACTTCTTTGGGCTGCACTCAAATTAAATTTCTGGGCCACATTCTGTCAGCCGATGGTATCCGTGTCATACCCGAACGGGTAGACTGCATTCGGCAGTTGCCTGTACCCACTACAGTTAAGGCATTGAGAAGAGTGATGGGTATGTTCACATTCTATTCTCGTTTTATCGAACACTTCTCTGACATTTCATCACCCCTAAATGCTCTCAAAAAAAAAGAATGTGAAATTTGTGTGGGGACCAGAACAGCACAAGGCCTTCAATGTTTCGAAAGAATCCTTCATGTCGGCACCAGTGCTGCATACACCTGATTTCGAATCAGCCTTTTTTTTTACATTGTGACGCCAGTGATTTGGCCATTTCTAGTGTTCTGAGCCAGCGTGTGGATGGAAAATTTGCACCAGTGGCCTTCGCAAGTCGTATGTTAAATCAACACGAGCGACGTTACTCAATTTTCGAGAAGGAAAGTCTTGCAGTGGTTTTTGGATGCGAGAGATTCAGAACGTTTTTGGAACACCGTCACTTTACAGTTTATACCAACAATGAGGCTTTGAAATGGAGTTTGTCTCACGTAAAAAAATGGACGCATCAACAGGTGGATTTTGAGGTTGTCATCTTTTAAGTTTGTTATCATCCACGTGAAAGGAAGCGAAAGCTCGGTAGCAGACTGTCTGTCACGTATGTTTGAAGAGACTCCTAGAACTCTAATCGAGAGCGTTTCTATCAGTACACCACTTCAAGAAAATATTTTCCTATTGCAACATTGCCCTTGGTCTTTTGTGGATATCCGGAAATTCCAATCTGAGGATCCATATTGTGTTGATCTCCGTGCAAAAATGGCAGACAAGGATCCGGCCGTAAGTAACTTTTGTCTTCGTAATGATGGCATTGGCTATGTCCTTCCTAACTCTTCTAAATTTAGAATTTTCGCTCCGTCGGCAGTACGAGATATGCTGTTGACATATTATCATGATTCTGCTCTGAGAACTCATGCTGGGATGCAGCGCACTTTCCGTAAAATATCTGGTGAATTTTATTGACCCTCAATTAAAGTAGATGCTTTCGCTCATGTCAGAAGATGTTTGGTCTGCCAGCGTTCTAAACCCACACAAAACACTCGTGTAGGCTTTCACAAAGCAGGTATTGTCACTCGCCCGTGTGAACGCCTCTTTATTGATTACTATGGTCCAATTGTGAGATCCAAAGCTGGCAATCAAGCCATTTTAACTGTCATTGATGGTTTTTCGAAATTTATCTGGTTATTTCCTGTAAAGAATATCACTTCTCAGACTACTATCCATTTCTTGTCTAGATATATATATGGAGTTTTTGGCCCCCCAAAATACATTGTATCTGATAACGCCTCTGTGTTTCGTTCCAAAGCTTTTGAAACTATGGTGTTTAACTGGGGTATCCAACATGTATTCTTGTCGCCTTATCGACCGCAGAGAAATCACGTTGAACGTTTCCACAAAAACTTGAAGGCTTGTATGTCTGCTTTTCACAATGCCGATCAAACCTCATGGGATACGAACCTACAGTATTTTAGTCTCGGGTTCAATACCTCCTTTCATTCATCCGTTCAGACTACCCCAGCGGAGTTATTCCTTGGCCGAGCTCTTGTTGATCCCTTACTACTCAAATGGAATGTAGAATATCTTTCTGAAACTCTGTTGCTAAAAAATGGGCCACCGCTGTTGGCCACCTCAAGAAAGCGAAAGCCCGGGTGGCGAGGTGTTACAACGCAGGCCGTCATGATGTTAAATTTCGAATTGGGGACAAGGTTATATGTCGCTTGCATCCTTTGAGCGACGCTACAAAACATATTTCCAGTAAACTGTGCTTGCGTTGGTCAATTCCAAACACTATAGTACGTTTTTTGAATCTTGTCTCAGTTGAGTTAGTGGACGATCATGACAATTCTGTGACTTCAGCCCACGTCACGCAGTTGAAAAGGTTTGTCAAGTGATCTTGTGAATTTCCTCTCGCTATAATGCTGTATTTTTGTTTTCCTGTTATTCTAATTGGATGCCCGAGTTCATTGATGGTCTATCTTGCATGAGTATCTATTGAAACCTTGATTTGTGTGATTCCTTTCCATTTACTCTTCGTGGCAGGGCAGGGGTCGCCCATGGCCTCGTGAATTGTACGAGATACTCATATATGATGTGTTGACCCATACCACGGCCTGAAGCAATACCTTTCTACCAGTCATTGTAGTGAGCGCGCCGGACCAACCTATTGTATTCATTCCTGTCCCTTTTTGCGTTGTTCCTGACTGAGGGGACTGGCCGTCTGGTCGGTTTAATCTTTCTTGTATAGGCCATTGTTTGTTTTGAACTTAATGATGTCATTAACTATTTATTTTCTTCTCCCTGTAACATTATGTTATGACTTAAAAGATATCATGTAATTTTATAACATTTCATTCTATTAGTTCCCATTGGGATAAGGTGCCTTGTTTCCTTTTAAGCTGTTATAAGCTATGAGAGTGTTTTGTTTTGACAGGCGGCCTTCGAGTTTCCGACGCAGGACTGGTGTGCACTGGGAGCTTAATATCTGTACTTATTTATGACTGTCTGTTTCATTCCACTTTGCTTTCAGCTGACAGAGTGAATGCACCTTTCACGCTCAAAAGGTACTATAACCACTCCAAATTCCTCGTTGACGTAACGTCCTATGACGTATACAGGGTGTGTCCCTTGTATTTTCTTTTAGTCTGATCAGGATTTAACATTTTCTTTCCTTTTTCTCATCAGAGGGTGGAGAGATTGACCGACATGGTGTGAGCTCTGTCTTAAAGATTTCCAAACTTCACGACATCATGGGCTAGGAAGAACAACAATAACATTTACCATACTCACTGCATTTCTTTATGGACGCAGTACTTTTGACTTTAGTGGCTAGTGTTGACGTGCATTAAAGGGGGTACTACCTTCATTTCGCGGTCGGATTAGTCCACTATTCATTTTTTTTAGTATTTCTTCTACGGGTCTTTAGTACCCATTTTTTATTATTCAAAATTATTTCCCCCTTTACATTTTTTGCCTCTCAGTTTGAAAAAAAAAAAGAAATTTTCCACCGCGGGGAAAATTCTTTTTTTTTGGGGAGAGTAGGGGAATTTTGAACCGTTTTTATCTGGTTCATTATTTTTTTCATATTATTATTATTATTAACATTCTTTCATGTCATATTATTGTGACATACGTTTCTCAGCCACTCTTACTGCGTTCAAATATTGTATTTTGCCTGTAACATTTCAACTTGTGGTGAAACATTTCACCCTTCTAAGTACGTAAATTTTACCCATTGGCCAAAGCATAGATCCTTGCCAAGCCTTACTTTACTTATTGGATCCCCTCCCCTCCATGTATACGGAGGAAGGGATGCTGGTCATATTACGACTTAATTATACGGGCGCGTTACTACGCTCTTTAAGGGAAGGTTTCCTTCTTCCAATTCTTACCGTCATGTAGGACGGACGCTGGTGTTCAGCGAGCTTTTGCCCACGCCCCAGAGCAATTAAGTAAGTACGATTCAATCACTAGATTTATCTAATGTAAATTCATTTTAAATTTCTGTTTCGCCTTTTGAATTTTATTTTGTGTCTCCTTTGATTTACTTATATTTTTCTTTCTTATGATGATGTGAGGTCATTCCTGTGAACCCAAGTCCTTTCGCTTTCGTTCACGTTAATTTAGCGAAGTCCCTGTGTTTATTTGTCTTTCCTCCCTTTCATGTAAACGATCTTATTTTTACCTAAATCTCTCAGGTCTGAAATATATACTTTTTTTCATCGAGGCTTAATTACGCTCTGTTTCGTGTCACCATATGGTTCGGTGTCCTTTGATACAACCTTCATTTGAATTGTCGCATGAGAGCTTGTTTTTATTTGGGGGGGGGGGGGGGAGAGGTAACATTGAAGTAACGGAGCTGAGTCTCACTCGTCTTCAAATTGATCCTTCCCTCTGTTTTATGGCAATGTATGCGGGCAATGGTGTATGTGTTAGTCACTGTCCATGCGCCACAGTACTTCTTTTTGTTTCATCGTATGTCGTTATGTTTCGTCATTTCATCCTCTACGTAAGCCTATTTTCCTACAACTGATTGATTTTTCCTATCGTTTTGTGCCCCAGTAATGTCACGTAATTCTGTGTAATTTTCTTTTCCTTTATTTGATAATTTTGTTTTGCTTCCTCAGACATCGCTATATTACGTAATTCAGTGTCATCCCCCACCCCCCGTTTCCTACATACGCACACCTCCACTCCCCACCCCGTTATCCCCCTCCCCCATGATTTCACAACATCATAAACGCCGTAGTTCTGTTTTTATGCTGGAAGTCCAGATCATGTTATCTTTGTAAGTAGTCGTTCTTTTATTCTATCGCACGATTTTTTTTATTTCTTTAGTTTCTGATTTATCTTTTTAAATTTTGTTATTGAATCGTGTTTTCAATTAGTTGCTATTGTAATATAAATTTATTTCTAGATTCCTTTTGTTTTTACTTTTCTCGGGTTTTATGTTAGTCCTTGTTTTGTTTATTCGTGTACACGTTCCTTCTTTTATTACATTTCTATAGTTTAAGTAATTTTCCTCCCTTGTGTTTTCATTTCTTATATTTAAGTTCCTAGTATACCTTTCGTTCGACGTCAGTCTTGGCTTCGCACTGCAGCGAAGTTACGACTAACACGCCTCTGGGACCTTTGATCAATTATTTTAATTTAATTTCTCTTTTTGATTTTGTCTTAGACAATTTATTTGTATCATTTTTTTGGAAATCATCTTTCTGTCGATCCGCAATCATGGGCCAAGCACGTATCGATAGAAACATCCTTTCCCTTGCTCCTTTGCGATCCTGTTAGTTTTTTATTTTTGCTTCCACTGTATCATCTGCCACCCTGCTAATTTTTTAGTAACGTAAAAGCACAAGCGGTACACATTCTCGGAAATCTAGGGAGGGCCATGGCCCCACCTTGCCCCGCCCCCTCTGCGGGCGCCCATGATATTAACCCATGGATGAGTGCCAAATGGCCGAACAGACCCACTTAAAGCTTGAATATTCTGAGAACATTTCTTAGTTAGCATCTACAAACTGAGAGTAATCAACATGCAATATTTCAGTTTCATAGTCCTTGTGGTTACAAAGATGCGATGATCAACGACTCAGTACTTCGTTTTTGAATTACATAAGATAAGATTACATTACACACCTTTAAATGGAATATAAATTCATTGATGCACACGAAATAAATAAATAAATAAATAAATAGTACTATAAGCACGCAGACACAGTCTAGGCGGCCGTTCATAGTAAACACAATACACACGAATGGAATGTATGCGCATATAAATTACGATATTCCTTTGTAACATTACTCAAATGTCTAATATAAATATAAAGCGAAAGCACACTATCACCATTGCATAACTGAGATATCTAGAATCATTTTAACCTTCCGGTGGATGCAACTGATATAAGAATTCTAAATCTCACATTCGTCATTCGCGGGGGCGAAGGTACTTCCACCTTTCAGTCGTTACCTCTTTCCACATGACATTCAATTCCTTATCGGCAAGTTTTCCAACGACCCTCCTACACATTTGCTGTTGTTGCAAAAGTGATCTGACAGGCAGATTGCGCCTGATCGAGCACCATTACGTAATATGTACAGTAGATAACGAATGAGTGAATTCACTAATTGTAGCAAAACTGTTCTTCAGCAAATATTGTATTTTTTTTTAATTCAGATTTCTGAGGTGTGCCAGACCGGCTTAATGCACCCACTGCCGCTATATTTCAAGTTGCGCCCGATGGAAATATCTGAAGTAGTTATATTAGCCTTGCGGGCGCTCATGATTGTATTTAGACCAAACCACTGGCTAAGTTCTTTAGCTAGGATATTCTTCTATGCCATCTATTTCCCCTTGAATAATTCATTGCAACAGGTTGCATTTTTTGTTGTGCATGAAATGACCAAAATACTCCAGTTTTCTTCATTTACTGCATTGGATATTCAATAAATAACATAAATTCAACCTGTAATATCTGTGTGATGTCAGTGATGACAACACTACTTACTTGGTCAACAGGGAAGGATGACCTCGCTGTTCCGCTCCTTGAAACAACAACTAACTTACTTGGTCAACCAGACTCTATTCAACTGTCTTCATAAATTATAGGCTTGTATCTTATTCTTTTAAGATTCAACTTAAGGCTACATGAAATTACCCTACATACAAATTATAACAATTACTGGAGCGATGTCCCCCTGTAAAATAACAATCACATGAATCATAACTAGACATAGGTTGTGTTAACTGAAGGCCTACTTTGGCGTACCTGTTATAGACGGAAAATTCCGTACGATGGGTAAAGCTATCCATCTAAGTAACTTCATAGAAGGGTATATCAGTTCTTGAATATTTCTAACAACGAAATTGAACGATGGTTTGTGGAAGGAAAAAATTAAATAAACACCAACTATCACAAGCAATATCAAAAATATAATCTTGATGACAAGTAGCCAAAACTTGCGCATTTTACTGGAGTTGGACCTGATTCGAGATCGTGCATTTTTATACTGAGGTAAGTTTGCCAAGTTATCAAAAGAATCCTGGATATTTCTTTCTATTTCATTGTTTTTCAAATTTCACTCTAACCCCAATCTTCTGAGTGTTCCAAGTTTGTGAACATAATTCGCTAGGATATCTCCTCTTGACAGTTTAGATGGCATGGCGAGATCACTTTAAACACTCTTCAGTTTCAGCGAGTTCAGAATTGCATACACCTTATCATCTTCATCAGTTAAATAATTACTGAGCTACCACGACACATTTCTTTACACCTCGCACAACCATATTCGTCACGCCTATTGAAACTACTTGTGCTATGCATGGGTTTCTATTGTATCAGTTATGCACGAGATGAACGGATTAAAATACACGAACACATATTGACTGAGATGTATTGAACAAGACACAGGATACAGGATACAGACAAAAGGAAAAGAATATAAAGTCAAAGAATATACATTTGACAAAAGACAAGCGATATTTACATGCGACATTAGAAAGTACGAGAAATATTCATTCTCTTCAACAACGCCTCCATGCAGTGGCGGTCGGTAATAAGGTTGCAGAGTTGTACAATGACCAGATTAATTCAAGAGAAACAATTAATACCGTCATAATATTTTTAGTAATAAGAGCTGTACGTTTCCTTTTATATGTAGGCCTATAGGAATTCATAATTTTATTATTTGATAATTAAGGAAATCTTACACCTAGTTACCGGTACTGTGAACTGTGTAGGAGCGCTCATCCGTCTGATCGTTGCCAGGCCCAAGCACCGACCAGATCTTAATAGTGAAGGGTATGGCAGAGATGCTAGACCGAGCAAGTCCTATCCCAACAGTTAACTCGTCTGGTCGTTACCCGCTGATTGCAACAAGGGAGCCGAAACGCGGACGGAGACATCCGTAATGCTCCGTCAACTGTCGACAAGGTAAAACGGCCGATACTATGTCTTGCAATGTAATTTGCGCGTGACACTCGCGGTTCTGGCTGAAAGAGGAACAACTTGAATTAATTCAATTCCCAGGGTTTATACAAGCTAGTAAATACTCTAGATCTAATATTAGCCATGGTGGTACTTGCATCTTCTTAAGAAATAATTTAGATCATGAACAGATAACAGCTTATGATTATCTAATTATGGAACAGGATTTTGAATTCTCTGCCGTAAAAATTCAGCAGTTTAAGTTAATAATTGTATGCGTATACCGTTCTCCGTCAGGAAAGTTTCCTCTATTTATAGATAAACTAGAATTGTTACTCAATAACATGAGCAAAGTAAATTTCGATATAATAATTTGTGGGGATGTAAATGTGGATTTCTTAAAACTTGATAGAAATTGTGAATTATTAAACCAGTTACTAATTTCCTATGGACTGAAACCTACAGTAAATACACCAACAAGAATAACAAAATTTAGTAAAACCACTCCTGATCAAATTTTTATAAATACAGATAAATATCACCATTCAATAGAAGTCTATTGTCCGGGTTTTAGTGACCACCATGGACAAATACTGAGTTTTGAAGTATCCGAAGTAATCAATAATAATGATAATGGAGTAAAATCAAAGTGCAGGTCATTCACTGAAGCAAATGTTACATATTTCAATGACTTATTAAATAAGGAAACATGGTCAGAAATTTATGAACTAGAAAATGTAAATGATAAATTTAATGCATTTAACAGTACCCTAAAACACTATTTTGAAATAGCATTCCCCTTTAAACGAAGAACTGTTCAAAATAACAAAACTAGCAATTGGATAACAACAGGGATTATAAATTCATGTCAAAGAAAGAAATTTCTACACAAATTATATAAACAATACCACACAACACCTGAATTCAATTTATACTACAAAAAATACACTAGCATATTAAATAAGGTAATAAGACTAGCAAAGAAAATGCATAATGATAATTTTATTTCCCAATCATCTAATAAAAACAGGGCTATGTGGTCCGTAATAAAGAAAGAAACTGGAAAATATGCTAAAATACAAAGGAACATTACACTGACCAGAAATAATAAAGTGATTAATAATCCAGAGGAAATAGCAAACACTTTTAATGACTATTTTCTGGAAATTCCGCAAAAATTATTAAATAAATCACAGGTAAATACACTAAATTCTAATAATAAAATAAATATATGCAGTGATTCTTTATTTATAAATCATGTCACAAGTGAAGAGGTAAGAATAGTTATAAAAGAGCTAAAAAATAAATTCTGTGCTGGCATTGATGGCATCCCTGATGCAATTTTAAAGAAATGTGCCGAAAATATAATAAATCCACTTACGCACTTAATAAACAGTTCAATTCTCTCAGGAACTTACCCGGATATTTTGAAGTTATCAAAAGTAATTCCAGTGCACAAAAACGGTTCAAAAGATGAATTAGATAACTATCGTCCTATTACCTTACCAACTGGTATTGCAAAAATTGTGGAAAAAATTATGTATAAGAGACTGATAAGTTTCATAGAAAAAAATAAAATATTATCAAACTCACAACATGGATTTAGAACGGAAAAATCTACACAGACAGCAATTTACGAATGTAGTAATAGTATACTGAAATTAATTGACAATAAGGAACATGTAACTGGCCTATTCTTGGATTTATCGAAAGCATTTGATGTAGTTGACCATAAAATCCTCCTTACCAAACTAAATCAATATGGTGTTAGAGGTCTAGCTAATAAATGGATAGAGTCTTACTTAACAAGGCGTAAACAAATAGTAAGCTTGAGACACAAGGATGAGGGAACCAAATTACTTAATGAAACATTGTCCAATGAGGGAATTATTGAATTTGGAGTACCCCAGGGATCGGTTTTGGGCCCACTACTCTTTCTTCTATATATCAATGATATAACACAGAACGTTCATTCACATAAGGAAATTTTGTTTGCGGACGATACAACACTCGTAATAAAAGGTGAAACTAAACAGGTCATACAGCAGTCTGCTGACTCCGTTACAGGAGAGTTAACCAAATGGTCACAAGATAATCGCCTCATAATAAACTATAAAAAGACAGTATGTCTAAATTTCCACACTATACAGAATAGGAATCCTGCGATGCCCAATATAACATTAAATGGTCATCAAATAGAAAATAAATCAGAAACAAAGTTTTTAGGACTATGGATACAACAAGACTTGAAATGGAATAAACATATACAATATCTGAATACTAAACTGAACTCGATGTGCTTTGCGTTACGTATTTTGAAAACCTGCACTAGCATGCACACATTAAGAAATACTTATTTTGCTTATTTCCATTCATACTTAAGATATGGGATCATATTTTGGGGTATGTCGCCAGATGTACTAAGCACGTTTAGGATACAAAAGAGAGCGATTAGAATTATGGCAAATGTAAACTCGAGAGAATCATGTAGACCTCTGTTTAAAGATTTAAACATTCTCCCACTGCCCTGCATATATATCTTTGAAAGTATTATGTTTTTTAAAAAGAATTTAATGAATAAAGATGTTTTTCTTAAAACAAACAATGATGTTCATAGGCATAACACAAGACAAAATCAAAACATTCATATTTCACACACACACACAAGCATATATCAAAAAGGAACTTTTCACACTGGAGTTAAATTATACAATAAACTACCCCAGTATATAAAACTGGCCCCAAAAATAAAAACCTTTGATAGAATGTTGAAAGCTTATCTGCAGTGCCATTGTTTTTACTCAGTAGTTGAATATTTTAGCGTATAGGAGTGATGGAATCTATAACTATATTTTACTTTTTTAATTTAATTTTAATACCTAGCTGTATGTTGTTGTATTTATAGAATTAAGTTTTCATATTATGATAATAGAGTGAGGTGTAAATAGTTGTGCAATAAGATTGTATCTATTAAGATTTGCTATTATAATAAGTTATAAATAGTTATAATCTTAGTAATATATACCTGTTAGTTCTTTTATTTTATGCATGTAAATTCTGACGTGTCCTATATCAAAAATGTATTGAATGCATGTATTTGATCAAATGGAATTAATAAAAATCTATCTATCTATCTATCTTTCTCGCCTTCGTATATAACCTACGTTGTTTCGTTCTCGTGAAGGTTTTCATGTAAACTAACTTAAAATCCATTTAATATAATCTGTTGACAATGTGATATTCTCTGAAATTCGGCATTCGTGATGAATGAGGTACACCATCGCCGTCTATAATTCTATAATTGTAGACGGCGATGGGTACACCCGTTTTACCGCGCAATTGAATACAGTTTTCTCTGATATCAAGCAGTCTTTTACTCTACCCCCACCCCCACACCCCTTAATGAAAATAGTGCGACACCCAGAACAATTTCCCGCCAGCCGCCACTGCCTCCATGGCCTAGAACACAGATTACCTTGCCAAGAAGCGTAACCACCTAAAATAAGGTTTAAATTAGCCTTGAAAGTTTCCGCCAAAGCCAAGCTTTCCGGATATCAGCCTGCTTTTGTTTTAGTTCGAATAGTGGCCACATACAGCGCTTAGCGACCATGTAAACAACATGGTTTGTGCTAGTGTTTTGACATGTTTCGGAGTATTGAGCTTGGTTGACACATGTTGATTGGATTTCACTATTAATATAATCCATTGCCTAGGTTTGTACAACAAACGCTTCGATTGAGTATACCATCATCGCTGTCCAAACTTGTTGTTGCTTATTTTAGGGGTTGCGATTTGTGGTCATAAAGCCCTGAGTGGGTGTGAAATTTGTATGATAACCTGTGTTATTGTGATGGCTGTACGAGTGTGTGCATTTGCAAATTTAGGATAATATTATGAAGGCCGTGGCCGTAAGTTAGGAGCCATCCCAATAGGCTATTTGTCTGGAGTAGAAGTGGGAAACCATGGAATACCACTTCTAGGATGGCTGAGGTGGGAATCGAACCCTCCTCTTCTCAGTTTTGCCTCACGAGGCGGAGGGTAACCTGTTCCAGCCCCCATACCAGATTTAAAATTTCTTGGCAGAATCGGGAATCGAAAGCAGATGTCCTGCTGGGCGACAGCCAACAACACGAGCCTCTATACCATGAGCTAGTCTTCATAATTGGGAACTGAAAATGTTGTCCACCTAATTTCTCTTCCGTACAACTGGTGAGCATTCCCCGACCATATTTTGGATATAGTCTATAGTCCCGCAGAACATTTCAGTTTGGGGTATGGACAAATGCAAGAATGACATATTCTCTACTGTTTGCATGCTAAAGGTTGTGGGATACTCGACTAATACTAAAACCGTAAGGTCTCTGAAGAAGTGCAGTAACTTGACCTGGCATGAACTCCACAAGTTGATGGATTACTGTCTGAATACCGGCCCAAAATTCCCTGGTATGTCTAGATGCAGGGTCTTTGTTGTGAATGGCTCTCTCCACCATGTCCCATAAATGCTCGATTATGTTCTTATCGGGGGAAAGCGCTGTCCACTCCATTCGCTGAAACTCTCCATAATATTCTTCAAACCAGTTCTGGACATCTGTAGCCTGATGAGACAGCTTTTTATCCTTTTGAAGCATTGCATTTTTGACATGAAAAGTCAAGTCTATGAATGGCTGCAAATGATCAACAATGAGAGTGTTGTGGGTACATGGACAAATGGGCACACCCGACACCATGCTCGAAATAACCTGTATTGTGACTCGTGGGATCAGGCCAATTTGCAACCTCACAAGCCCAAGTGGCATTTTATGCTATTAACAACCCAAGTCTCCTGCTTCCATATCCCACAGATCCACACAGATCTGCTAGATACCTCCTGCATCGAATGTGGCTATGGTTTGATCAAGTGTTCCTGCTGTGTTAGCATGGAAATATCTGCCAGTCGCGATCATCACGCAGCCTTGGGCTGCCACTTGTCCATGCCTGGATATTGGTATTCCCTGTATCACTGCGAGACTGTGGATCAAGGAATATTGAAAGTCAGCACAATTTCTGAAATTGAATGTCCCATTCTGATAGCACCCCCATGCTTCATTCGAACTGTGATAACTCGTGTCGCCTTGCTGTGAATATAAACAACAGTCAATCCATATGAGGCAACCTCCTGAGCACAAGTGAAACTGGTGTAGGCCATTCAGTGTCATCTGTTGCGGTGGCCCACGAATCATTGTTACTCTATTCAAAAATTGAAGTGAATAATTCTTCTGCAGAACTAGCCTTTAGGCCCTATTTACCCTCGTCAGGGATTAGCGATTGGTCATAGAGTTGTCATATTAATTTAACTCTCTTATTACCGACAGTAGTGGCTCAGCTGGCTAAAGCGCAGCGTTAGGTCATGGGACAGTGCTCTCTGCTGACTCGGTAGACGCGTGGGTTCGAGCCCCACCATCGGCCGTCCTTGAAATGGTTTTCCGTGGATTCCCATTTTCAACACCAGGCAAATGCTGGGACGGTACCTTCTGATAGGCCACGGCCGATTCCTTCCACATCCTTGCCCAGTTTCATTCCTTCACCTTCATCCATTCCATCTCTCATCCCGACGCGCAGATCGCCCACGGGCGTCGACTAGAAAGACCTGCAGTCGGCCTCTGAGGAGGCCACACGACAACAACAAAAACTCTCTTATTAAAAATGCCACTAAAATTATGAACTGAAGTGTCTTAAGGGCAACCATTGTTTTATTAATTTTAGTGTGATAGCCGATACGTGACATATAGGCTAGACAGACTAAGACACCCAGGAATAGCAAAGGTAGTTATGGGTGGAAGGGTCGAGGACAAGAACTGTAGGGGTAGACCAAGGTTAGAATATGTTAAACAGATTGCATCAGATGTGGGTTGTGGTAGCTATGTAGAGATGAAACGATTAGCTCAGGACAGGAAGACACGGAGTGCTGCATCAAACCAGTCAAAAGACTGAAGACTCAAACACCATCAAGTGATGAGACATCCAATACTTGTAGCAAACAGTTCCTGGTACTGCAGAAACCTTGCCCTTGATGTACAGTATAATAAGAATGTAAAACCAGCAGGGCTTCCAGCAACTCACTTTTCTCACTGAAATGAAAATTCACAGCCTGCTTCCAGTCTCGGACCGGGTCAGGAATGGAATGAATGAAGCCCCCATCTAGCGGCGAGGATATGAATTGTGCCGGCTGCCGAGGCCTGACGCACTCCTCTGGGGCCAATGATTAAATGAATGACAGATGAAATGAAATGATAGTGGAGAGTGTTGCTGGAATGAAATATTGACAGGGAAAACCGGAGTACCCGGAGAAAAACCTGTCTGCCTCCGTTTTGTCCAGCACAGATCTCACATGGAGTGACCGGGATTTGAACCACGGACCCAGCGGTGAGAGGCCGGCGTGCTGCCGCCTAAGCCACGGAGGCTTCACTTTTCTCACTATTTGATAAAATTACTCACTATTCTCACTTTTTTTTTCAAAACTGGTCACATTCTGCATTAAAAATGGTCTCCTGCACAATCAGATTGTTAGAAATGACCCAAAATATACCCTTGAATGGGTAGTTCGTTTTCTTGCCAACGCTGCCGGCAGCGAGCCAGGCGGCCAGAAAGTATAAAAAGCTTCCATGGTACAATACCACACCCGGTGCCGTGCAGCGATCGACGAAAAAATCAAACAGTAAGTTACTCACAGATATTATTAAGAAAGGCGCAATTTGGTTGACATTTTTGGGGGGCTAATTTTTTTTTTTCAAATACACATTCTTAAAAATTTTGTCAATTTCAATACAATTTTGTCACATTTTTGGGGGGCTATGGTTTGTTTTGAGAAGTTTAGCCCCTCAAGGACTCCCCCCCTAATTGCTCCTACAGATATCAACGAAAGTTAAAATTATGAACCACATATAGGCCTACGGCCATAAATGCGAATAATGCTATGTATTTACTCACTATTTACTCACTTTTTCAAATAAAAACTCACCTTTTTTCACTATTTTGAAATAAAACCACTCACTATTTCACTATTTTTGGACGAGTGAGTGGATGGAAGCCCTGAAAACCAGTTCTTGACATAATATTTACCGTAGGCTACTCATAGATTTATGAAAGTTTTATTTGACTCATTAAGAATTTCTGAGTAGCCCATTATTGCAGGATTAATTGTTCAGAAGAGGTACTTTTCCGTTTTCACAACTTTGACAAGGCAGATTATTGGTATTTATGATTCATCAGCAGTTCAGTTCAATTTGAATTGTCACTGCTGCACCGGAAATAGGCTATTTCTTTTATTATGTAAATAAATCATTTTCCTTCTTGTTCATTTGACGACCGCCGCCATGACACATTGACGTCGTACACCACGACATACCCATTGCCAACATGTCTGATACGAAATTCACCACACGACACGTGAATAATGAAATAAAAGGCAAAACCATTGGCCTGGATAAAGATTATTGATGCGTGACTATCTCCACTGCGTGTGAAAAAAACCAGGGGTGTTCATATTAGCTCAGGACAGGGAGGCATGGTGTGCTACCTAACCATTATTGGTCTGCCGGATGCAATATAGTACCAAATGCGTGGGGTTGGCAATATGGTAAGTTCCATGATGCTTATAATTGAGCTGGAATTTTGCCTATATAAGTTGTGTTCATATTTGCGATGGCTGGGTGGGTCACAGACAGCGGAGGATTAAACATCTATTACTACATCATCTCCAGATATTTTCCCGATTATTAATTCCAGTAATTTGGTTAATTTCAGTACTTTTAAGAATTTTGGAGCAAAAAGTAGCTCTTCTGAACTCTTAGCATTCCAGCTATGGGTAACAGCAGTCATGTCGTAGCTTGTGAACCATGATCAATGTCTGAAGAATCATTACCATTTACTATGAGGTAGTGGAGATGTTGTTGGTGATCCTCCTTGTGTTATGGTGGCTAGAAACTACACAATTCACTAGCCAGTGTCTGAACCACAAAGCCACATCCACACTAACAAAGAATTACGTTACTTTTGGCACGCAGTGAATATTTGTGTGTAAGCAATGAAATTTGTTAATGTTGATGTACATTCAATGCAGGCAATATATTCATTGTTGTTTTTTCCAAGGACATCGAAGAGAATCGCAGCACACACCATAAACTTTTATGTGCTTGGATATTGATCTGCATATTCGTTTGGAATGTGAGGTCAGAAAGTCTAGCGACTCTAGTGACAGATAGAGGAACTTTCTTACATTTCTTACACGTTACTAGAGCACATTCAAGTATTGATTGACAAAGGCAAAGATCCTAAAACAGTGTCTTGGACATTATCAGTGTGAAGTATACATCACTATGTGCACCGTTGTAGGTGAATTGATTGTGTGTCGCTCAGAAGCTTATATTCTTTAGTTTCTCACAATAGCATTATCATATTTTATTGATTGCAGAATGGAAATATGAGATAACTTAATCAAGTTTGAACATAAACCACCATTCTATCATATGATTCTCTGATGGTTATGGATTTTGTATAAATATATGGATGGGTAAAGGAGAACAGAAACTCCCTAATTGTCAACTTCTCAAATATCTGGAGGTTTGTTTTAGAAGCAATTTCATCATCTCAAATAATTTTGAAATGAACGTTACATAGATGGATGGATCATGACTTCTTGTCACCATAGGCATTGAGATTCCCATGCGCTGCTTAGAGAGGCAATGGACACTGTCCGCAAAGGACTTGGATCGCTCCATGAACTGTTTGGTCACTGCGGCCATGATATCTTTATTAGAGTGGAATCTTTGTCCATTTAGATCTTTTGTTAAGTGTTCAGCATTTGAATTAGCGTCAAATGCGGAGCAGTCACATGTGAGTTACGAATATTCTCAAATTACGGTACGGTACTTTAAATTGAACGGCTCCAATGCACACTTCTAAAGCCATGGTGAGACAAGACCATTGGTCGCTACTTGGTTTGATGATGGTCAGGGCGAAACCATTGGTCGCTACTACGACTCTCTGGACGAACATTACAACAAGCAAATGGGTCTGGGGTGTGTTTCTATGTAAAGCCCTATTAACACATAGAATTTAACATGTATACATCTTTTAAACGTGCATGACATCATGGATGCCGCCATTCTGTGTCTAGGGGAATTTTGTAGTGGTAATTCAATATGGTTTCAAATATTCTCGAAGGGAATATGATGCACTATTAAGGTAAGGTTAATTGTTTTTGTGGAAGGGAGTTTGACTCCCGTAGCACATTGGCATTACTTGTGACATCAATACTACATGTATTTTGTGTCTTGTAATGGCCTTGTCTGTATGTGCTAGCCACGCGTCTTGGTGACGAGCCCAATGGCACACTGGGGCGAATCGCTGGCAATTATAATCTGAGCTAACCAGGCCATTATATTATAAGGTGCGTTCAAAAAGTAACGAGCCTGAGGCATAATTACAGAAACCAGTACCTGTATGTTTGAATTATTGGCCCTGGCTGTTGAGGCACTTGTCCCACTGTGACACGAGGCAGTGAATGGCTGTCTCATAAAATTCCCTGGGCAGCGATGTGAACCAGTTCCGCACGTACAGCTGGACGTCGGCGTCCGAGGTGAATCGTTGGCCCCGCAGATCCCTTTTCAGGGGACCAAACATGGCGTAATCACAGGGAGAGAGGTCTGGACTGTATGGAGGGTGGCCGAGAACCTCCCATTTGAATTTCTGCAGGAGTGCCGCGACTGTGTTGGCCGTATGAGGTCGTGGAGCGACCACGGTGGCTATGGCGTTCACTGTCTCTCGGCGGTCCTGGGTAATGAGTGCATCAACCAGCTGGACGTTGTCATTGGTAATGCAGGGGGGGGGGGGTGCCCCAGACCGAGCATCATCGGCTAACGACACCCGTCCTTCCCTGAAGCGCTTGTGCCACGTCTTGACCCTACAAGGGACATGCAGTGTTTGCCGTACACTTGTGACATTCGGCGATGAATGTCCGTTCCCCCTACTCCTTCCGCTGTCAGAAACCGAACAACACCTCTTTGCTCTTCGGTTGATGCCTCCATGTCACTGTTTGCAATGCGACTGGCAGCGTTGAACGATTGATGCATGCTGCTGCTTGGTTTGTATCGTCACAGGACGTGCACACGTGTCCTCTAGCAACGGGCTGTGACCTTCCACGCTCTGGTCGGAACCACACCTCATTACACACGCCACGATTAGCCGATGTAGTCACCGGTTTGCGCATTCCAGCCTATGGCTCGTTACTTTTTGAACGCACCTTCTACATCTGCTCAAATGGAAACTAACATCATATTTCCTTTGAGAATACAGTATTTGAAACCAGAACACAGTTGAGAAAATAATTAATTCACCACTTTTAGGGAAAGATATAAGACTTTTATTCGAGTTAAAAGGCAAGGCTTTAGACTTTAGGCAATTGATCAAAATACATTTGCATAGAATAATGACCCATAAAATTTAAAATGACCATATGTACTCGGAAGGATCACCTTTATTCTACATATTAGAAGCATAACAGCAAGAAGTTACGATTCTTTGTACTACTGGGTTTAGTCGGGAAGAAGGAATAGGGGTAGTAGCATGTAAAGGAGATGTCATTTGCATTTTTTCGCCACCTACCAAGATCTATATTGGGCGGTATTTCAAATGACCACAGGACAGTCTTATTATGACATGGATTTGTTCTTGACTAAAGGGCAGATGTCCTCACTATTCTGTCTCTTAAATCAATTTAAAGTTGAACATCTCTCTTAGAATTCTATACTCTGATTTACCAATATTGAATGGGACAGCTGTCAAAGCTAGCACGTGGGGAAATGCTGCATTGCCACTGAGGCAGATCATGACTCATAACATTCCAAGAGGCTTGCAGGAAGACACAAACACTGGGGAAGTTAGTCCCCCTGCCTGGCGGTCTCATCATCATCGGCTTTAACTCGAATCCGAGTATAAATCTTCTTCCTTCAGTCCAGTTTGTGGATGTGTTTACGGTGACCAAAGAGTCCAATCCTGGCATGGAACAAGCGTCCACACAAGTCACATAGTATTGCTGGAGGAGGACGTGGTTGGGCTGCTCTAAGTTTCCTAGCTTGATGCTTGGCCTCTTCATGTGTGCGTCGATCCCTTTCAAACGTCTTTACAGTCGCCGAGATGGTAAGGCGCCAAGTTGAGCGGTCTTCCGCCAGCGTGTCCCAGGTTTGTGAATCAAGACCTGTCAATTTCAGGGTCTGCTTAAATTGGTCCTTGTAGCACCTCTTAGGACCACCATGAGGTCTGGTACCATAGCATATCTCACCATATAGCATTCGACGAGGTAATCTCTCATCATCCATCCGATGGACATGACCAATCCATCTAAATTGGTGACCTATTATGGATGATTCTATGCTGTTGATTTGAGCCTTTTCCAGAACAGCAATATTGGTAATGCGGTCTTCCATTTAATCCTCAGGATTGATCGAAGTTTTTGTAGGTGGAAACGCTCAAGCTTCCTAAGATCACGTCGGTAAAGGGTCCACATTTCACAGCCATACAACAATGTAGAAATGACTACTGCTTTATACACCATAAGCTTTGTACTCATGGACAGTGCGCTAATCGTCCATATGCTGCATGGGCTGCGCCAATTCTCTTATCCACATCCTGCTCACAGGTACAGGTCTAATGACCGTGACAAGTGAAGACACACTGAGTCAAACCATGTGCTCACTGCTGTGTCTGCATACATTGCAACACTGCTAGCTGTTGTTATGGAGACCGTTGCCCCTCTCCCCTCACCCTTCAAGCGGATGACAGCTTTCGGAATATAATATCTTTGATCTTAAGATTTATTATAAAATAGATGATTCTTATATCTTTCCTTTCATTGACACTAGGCTATTGCTTGAATGTAACCTTGGATTCGGATTTTCATTCTTATAATATGAAGACTTTTCATGAGATATGCTTTTATGAAAGCTACTTAAATTCAAGAACTCAGATTATTTAAATAATTTACCAAACATACTGAGCAGCCTGTAGACATTCCCAAGTATCAACACATACTGTAAATAGTAGAACACTTGTAGTTCACTTCCGCATATTAGTTTACAATTGAGGCACATGGTTCCAAAATCCACCTTATCCATTTTGGCAAATTTTTCAGGAGTTTAAAAATATGTTTCAGGTTCAACTTCAGTAAAGTTAAAGTATTTATTCCTATTTATGTCCTTATTCATGTACCTGCAGTCTGCACGCAACTCGTGATATACAAGGAAGATATTAAGATTGGATAAGGAGAGTTCTGGAACTGTCTTGGTGGATAAGGGCGGATTTTGGAAACCTAACTAAAACCTTATGTCGGCCCCGTGGTGTTGGGGTAGCGTGCCTGCCTCTCACCCGGATGCCCCGGGTTCGATCCCTGGCTCCGTCAGGGATTTTAGAAACTGACGTGAGGGCTGGAATGTGGTGCACTCAGCCTCGTGAGGACAATTGAGTAGCTGCGAGCCAGCGCCCGGGTCACGAAAACCAAGATTAACGGCCAAGGGGACCCGATGCGCTGATCACGCGTCACCCCAATATCTGCAGGGCAGCGGTCGCTTGGTAGGCCTAGGCTCTTCATGTGATATATATATTTAGAATTTGGCCAATTATAGACCGCTTTGAACCTACGACTACGGTACATTGTTTCGTTTTTTCTTTTCTTCCCAAAACTTCTTCATACGTTGGCTGATGGCCTGCCTCTGTTCCGTTGATAACACTCTCCGTGGTTGATGTGGAACTTGCAGAATCGAAAAATCTGCAGTAGTGATCAGTCGCCGGAATTCCACCCTATTAGAAATGATGTTATTTGTGATCTTCAGTTTTTGCAGATCATACCTTATCTCTTCCAGCCATCTAGTGGTGTTTTTTAATTTGGAGATGTAGTCAAAAATTTTCTTAGTTAGCCTGCTGCTATCCATTCTATGAAGGTGACCATAAAATTGTAGTCTCCGTCTTTTAATTGAGTCTGTAATTTTTTCCACATTTCGGTAAAGGTCTTCATTTTTTCTCTTCATCCAAATATCTTTATTCTTTTGGGGACCCAAAATTTTCCTAAGTATTTTCCTTTCTTTCTTTTCCAGTTCCTCTTGTTCACCTCTTTTGTTCAATGTTAAACATTCTGATCCGTATAATACCTCTGGTTTAATTACAGTTGTGTAGTGCCTGATTTTTGCCTGGAATGAAATTGATCGTTTGTTGTATCTATGTTGGGTGAGTTTATAGGCATTTTCCATCTTTCTGAATCTCTCCTTGCAGGATGTGTTATCAAGTCCATTTGACTGGATCCATTCTCCCAAATATTTAAATTTATCAACTCTTTGAATCTGTCCAAGTTGAGTTGTTAGATATTTTTCTCCATTGTGTCTGTGTTCAATATATTTGTTTTTTTCATACGAAATCTGAAGACCAGTTTTTATTGCTATTTCATGTAGGGTTTCAACCATTATTTGTGCTTGAAATCTGTTTTCTGAAATGATTGCTATGTCATCAGCAAAGGCAAGACATTTCACCTCAAATCTTCCTTTTCCTTGCCCCAAATGGACCCCTTCAATGTTTCTTTCGCATAATTTAAGTTTCCATTCCTTCATGATTTTGTTTAATATCAAATTAAATAGAAGTGGTGAAAGCCCATCACCTTGTCTAACTCCGGTTTTGATTTGGAAGGGTTCTGAAATGTCGTTTAGAAATTTAACTCTTGAGGTTGTACTTGTTAGTGTTTGTTCAACCAGTTGTCTGGTATTTTTATCTATCCCTAATTCTGCTAGCGTTAGGAATACAGACTGTCTGTCTATTGAATCATAAGCCTTTCTGAAATCAATGAAAGATACAACTGTGTTGAGGTTACGTATTGTTCTGATTCTAAGGATTGTTTTGAGATTGAAAATTTGCTCTGGACAAGATCTCCCTTTTCTAAATCCGGCTTGGTATTCGCCGATAGTATGTTCTGCTTGTTCTTCCAGATTGTGTAGCAGTGCTTTAGAAAGAACTTTGTATGCGATTGGCTGTAAGGAAATACCTCTATAATTGTTGGGGTTTGTCTTATCTCCTTTCTTGTGCAAGGGATGGATTATTGCCTGTTTCCAATCATTTGGAATTGTTCCTTTTTCCCAACATTCCTTGATAACTTTGTGTAAAGCTTCAGCTACAAATTTACCACCGAGTTTCAACATTTCAGTTAGTATCCCATCCTCACCAGGTGCCTTATTATTTTTAAGATTGTCAATATATTGTTCTATTTGTTGGACAGTTGGTGGTTCTGACGGAGGGTTCTCTTTTTGTGGTGATGTAAACTGTAGTCTTTCTAAAGGTTCTTCGCAATTAAGAAGTTCCTCAAAGTATTTAGCTAGTAACTCGCAGTTGTCTTTATTATTAGTGACCAGTCTACCAGTTGAATCCTTGAAATGGAGGTTCATTGGTTTGTATCCTTGGATCTCCTCTCGAAATACTTTGTAGAATTGTCTGGTGTTGTTCTTTTTAAAATCTATATCTATCTCTTCCAATCGCTTCTTATCATAATTACGTTTCTCTATCCTGATGATTTTGGATGTTAGCTTTCTGATCTCTACAAAATTAATCCAATCATCTTCTCGTTTCCTGGAATTCCATAACTGCCAAGCCGCTAATCTACGTTCGATCGCTGCATCACATGTTGTATTCCACCATCGGTGTTTCCTTTTCCTTGGAGGCTGTCCCAATTCTTTGGCTGATTCTATCATTACATCTCTGATCTCTTCCCAGTTACTCTTATCTTTAGTATGCAGTTTATTGATAAATTCAGTCTTATTTTCTGATAAAACTTTTGTGTCTATTTTAGGAATTTTTGGAATTTTTGGCTTGGATTTATTTGGTTGGAATTTAGTTTTGATCTCAGACAAAAAATGGTCAGAATCAATATTTAATCCTCTCCTTACTCTAACATTCATGATTTCTCTAAAGTTCTGTTTTGTAATTGCTACATGATCCAATTGATATGAACCTAAATGTGGATTTGGAGAGCACCATGTTTTCTTTCTCCTCGGTAATTTCCTAAAAAAGGTTGATATTATAATCAAAATTGTTTTATTGTTTATGTTCTTTAAAGTCATAAAATATGTTCAATATTAAGAAATGTTTATCCAGAAAATAAATGATCTGTGTGTGTAAAAAACTGGCGCAAAATAATTGGGAACAGCATTGCCACCAGTTTCAAAGAATACACACCGACACGTTCGGTGCCACATATGAGGCGGATTTTGGAAGCATCTTGGGATAAGACGGGTTTTGGAAACGTCACCTGAATTCATGTTACATTTACATGGGATAAAGGCGGGTTTAGGAACTATTTTCTTGTTGATCAAGATGCTAAATCGTATGAGCTCTGAAGATGAGCGAAAAACTCAATTTTCCTAAAAACTGGATAAGGCGAATTTTGGAACAGTGCGCCTCAATTCTACTGTAGGGCTTATCACAGCAATAGCAGCTACGCCTTCATAGATTAGTTTAGGGGAGGAACACTGCTTGTTGATGGGATCGCCATTTTCTGACACGCCTCAATGGTAGGGACTCCGTCTTGAGGAAAGAATTCATCATGAAAATTTATAAATGTAAAACAAAAATATTGGAATGCAGCCTAAAAAATCAGAAACCTCTATGGACATCACATTGGCAGGTGAAAAGCTGAAGGAAGTAGGAGACTTCTGTTACTTAGGAAGCAAAGTAACCAGTGATGGACGAAGCAAAGAGGTTATAAAAAGTATTTTGGCTCAGGCAAGGAAAGCATTTCTACAGGAAAGGAATCTGTTAACATCGAATATATATTTAGGTATTAGGAAGTCATTTTTGAAGGCCTTTGTCTGGAGCGTGGCACTCTATGGAAGTGAAACTTTTGAAATGTGGTGTTACAGGAGAATGATGAAGATCAGATGGATAGATAGGGTTACAAACGAAGCTGTATTAAGCAGTGGCGTATGCTGGACCAAAAGTATGGGTGTGCTGTTAAAATATATATACAGTTGATCTATGGCCTCACAGAACTCTTAAAAGTGACATATAGGTTATATTTCATAAATTTAGAAATTAAAACCACGTAGGCCTACCTCTTTCATTTAAACATCAACTGTATTCTTCTCTCTTGAGAAGAGAACTTCTCAATCACAGCATTATAAAATGAGTCTTTGTCCTTCATCTTGTGTACTAACTCCTTTTCGATTGATAATAAACTTAAGTTACTCAGTCTTTCTTGTGTTTGAGTACTTCGTAGGTAAGTCCTGATTCTTCTTAATGCCGAAAACGAACGTTCCACAGAGCTTGTAGTACAAGGAACTGTCAGTATTAATTTAGCAAGTTTACAAACTTCACCAAATCCAGAAGCGAGGTTATTTTCATGCTTAAAACTAACAAGTTCGTGAACATCTTTCCCATGTAATTCAGCTGATTTGTAGAGAACACTTAATTCATTCTTCAATCCAATGCGGTCAAATAAATTTCCGTATTGAGCCAAAAGTTTTTGCAGCAGTGATTCGGGAAATGTTTTCTTATATTCAATATACCTATGGTGATGTAGCAAATCAAAATATTCCAATTTCTCAAGTTGAAATAACCTACATTCAATCTGATGAATTAAACAATCGACAATTTCCACGTATAGGCGGCGATAACGATGTTCTTGTTCATTGTTATCTAGAGAGTGCCGCTTTGGTTTGATCTGAGAATGTTCGTCCTTATTTAAAATTGCATTCTTCCAAACTAATGAATAAGAATGTTCTCTATCATACTGAAGTTGATCTTTGATGTCATTTACCTTCTTGCTACAGTAAAGAACATCGAAATCCTTTGTTTGTAGAAGATTGTACAATATGTCTGTGTAAGCAAGCAACATAGAAAATACTTCCAATAGAAATATAGTTTCAACATCTTGAAGAAAAGCCAAAACCCCTTGTGATTTTATGACTGTCTCACTATCCCAGTCACCAAAATTTTCTATGATATTTTCGAAGAACTCACAAAGTTCGGATCTGTATTCTTTTGCAGTGGGGCAAATTCGTGATGAAAAATTCCACCTGGTTGGTGCTACTTTGGGTAATTTCTTTTGCACAAATTCTTGCAGCACATATGTCCTTTTAGATGATTCAGAAAAGAAAGCAGAGAGTCCAGTCAATGTTTGGAAAAATATTCTGCATTCTTTATTCACCGATACACTCTGCTGGAGAACAAGATTTAGAACACGGGCATAACAGTGGGTGAATATTGCGTTTGGATAGCTCGATAAGACTTTAGATTGTAAGCCATTCACATGACCGGTCATTACAGAAGCCCCATCGAACGTCTGACCCACCAGTTTAATGGAAATTCTAAATTCACTTACTACTTGTCCTACATGCGCAAATAAACCATTTGTTGTTCTATCAGCACTAACATCTACGAAGCCCAAGAATCTTTCATAGACAGTGCTGCCCTTTTCATAGCGGAGAACTGTAGATAGTTGAGATTTATTCTCAATAACTGACGTTTCATCCAGCATTATAGCTACAAACGAAACGGAGTTCATTTCATTTTTTATTTCTTCTTTTACTACGTCAGATATCATTCTGAATCGCGGGAGAAGTTCCTCGAAATACTGTGGAAGAATTTAGATGACTTTCTAAAAATGAATCATATTTTTTTTAAGATTCAAAAATTCTAAAAAATTGCCTTTGTTGAAAGAGCCATCTGATTCGTCAGTCCCCGTAGAGGTAGATCCTGGTTAGCTAGGCGGCAAATAGCATCAATAATTCGTATTAATATGGCTGTATTTTTCTTTACCTCTTCGTTATGTTTACTGGTATCAATTGTACGCTGATCATCAAGTGAAGTATCAATTCGCTGTCTGCCGAAAAGTCTTGATTTCAGAAAACATTGGACATGGGTTTGAGATTTTGAATGTTTCTGTTGTGCACTAGACAAGTGATTTAAGTCAGCAAACCCATGCTTACTCCAAACATAATTTTTGTTAGAAAACAATAAGCATGGCCAACAAAATAATCTGTTAGAAGTTTCACAACCCACTAACAAGTCTACATTTTCATAATGTGAAGTAGAAAAATGTATAATGTATGCTTTATATTGTTGCACTAAATTCGAAAGTGGCGGGGTAGGCCTACCGTTACTCACAATATCTAATTTATCTTCTAATGTACGAAGAGACAATGGTTTTTGCAAGAGATCTACAACAGTATACATTTCCAAGCACAGGTGTCAACACGGAAGATCCACACTAGGCCTGAACACAGCACCGTACTTATATTATACGAGCATGAGCTGAGCTGCTGGCTTGCCGCACGACCTGGCCGCTTGTGAAGCTCGAGTTCCCCCTCCCCACCAGTTGCGCGCAGGCAAGAACAGCGGTATATTGGAGCTAAGATGTCCGGAGGCAGGAACAGCACAGCCCACCAGGCCGAGCAGGTGGCCGCACTAGCTTCCTCGTCATTCTGTACTCGTCCAGCCAGCAGGCATTTGAGATTTAAATGGTAATAAATTAAACATATTCTTGAATCATATACAGTTAATTTCTAATGAGGGAGAGTGAAAAAAAGAAAGACAAAAAACAAATTTATAGGGTGTCTAGTGGACACCTTGAACACCCGCAATATACGCCTCTGGTATTAAGACTAGTGGAAGAGGAGAGATGTTTCTGGCGACTGTTAATGAAGAGAAGAGATAGGTTGGTAGGACACATACTAAGACACCCAGGAATAGCATGTTTAGTTATGGAAGGAAGGGTCGAGGACAAGAACTGTAGGGGTAGACCAAGGTTAGAATATGTTAAACTGATTGCCTCGGATGTAGGGTGTGGTAGCTATGTAGAGATGAAACGATTAGCTCAGGACAGGGAGGCATGGAAAGCTGCATCAAACCAGTCAAAAGACTGAAGACTCCAACAACAATAACAACAACAACATAGTCATTTCCAAGTTTTGCTACATTAAATTAAATAGTCCTTTTTTCAGTGCTTAATGCCTTAATATTAGTAATTACCTCACCTATTAGGTTTTTTGGATCTCAGAGACTGTCTGCGGGTGTCACTGTAGGTTTGATAGTGGTTTGTAGAGCTTTTTGTCTTGCATTTTTGGTCTGCCTCATTGCATAGGGACTAGCACTCTCGGCTGTCACCACGGAGGCCCGGGTTCGATTCCCAGCTCTGCCAAGAAATTTAATTCTGGTCTGAGGGCTAGAACGGGGTACACTCTGCCCCATGAGGCAAAAATGAGAAGAGGTGTGTTCGATTCCCACCTCGGCCATCCTGGAATTTGTTTTCCGTGCTTTCCCACGTCTACTCCAGGCGAATGCCGGGATGGTTCCTAAATTGAGGCACGGCTGCCTCCTTCCCAATCCTCATCTGAATTACAACTACACACGCTAATATAGCCATCACAATGAGACAGATTTCACACACACCCAAGTACATGGGGCTGCATGACCACGATGTCGCAAGGCCTCTAATTAATCAACAACTTGCATATTAGGATCTGATGATGCTCGTGTTACGAACGAAACATGCCATCCCTTAGTTGTCTTCATCTTCAACAGTCCATAACAATATACAGTTAATAAATGTAATTTACTTCAGGTTATTTTTTGCATATTCCAGTAATGCTCTGGTTTTGTGTTGACCAACTCAAAGCTATTAGATCTTTTAAGTTAATGTTTCTTGTATTTTCCCTGGTTTTAACTTTGTCCTAACATTCCATGTGGCTTTCCTTAACCTTTCTAATGCCTTGGTCATCGTCCTTAATTTCCATCCCGTTTTCTAGTAGAAGTCTTCTGTTCTTTCTTCTTCTTTTCTTTAGCATTTGTTTCACAAATTAGCAGGGTCTGATTTTTTGGTTCTCTGTCACCATATTCCACAATTGTGTGCCATGTTAGGATGAAGTCAGCCAATTTTTAAATAGTCATGTAGAGTGTCGAGCCAACGCTGTCTCGGGTCATCCTATTGGTCTCTTCCCATCAATCCGCAATGCCAATCCAGTGTAGAAGTCTTCTGAACACTAGTTTCTAAGTAAGTGGTTGGTAACCTCATGCTCAACACTATCCATTGACCGGGGATGTTGACTTTGGGGCGTCCTATCCTAGACAAGTTGCGTTCACCGTGGCTGAGGAGCCCTAGCTACCCCGTTTCGACCTATGTTCCTCTGAATTTCTGCTGTTGGAATGTTATTACCCATCCATTTCCGCCTGTCGAACTACATCTAGTCTTTGTATGTGTTTGGTCCGCGAGAGTTATTCTATTTGAAAGTATGCTGGTTTCCCATGTCCGCCATGTGGGAGTTAATCTTTCCCCCTTCTATGACAGCATAACAGGTTCGTGGATAATTAAACCTACAGGCACATAGATCTATAGGTTACATTGAGTACATGTCAGTCCCATGGGGAAGAACTCCGCTGAATGATTTGACGTCGGTGAAGCTTTGGTACAGTATAATGGATGTAGTTAAGATTGAAATGCTCAGATATATAATGTCTAGTGTTGTTCTCCTCAATAGTGCTTGTGTTATGAATGCCCGTTACTTAGTTGATGTTGATCCTATCATAGAGAATGTTGATAAAATAAACCAGTATGATGAACAAAATACACAGTTATATGAATTACATATGACACGTGTGCATATTTCTAGAATTATATTTTTGTATTTCAAGCATTAATGAACCAATTGCTGAAATAAAAATAAATTATTATCATCATAATCATCTATCTGAAAAATCTCTACCTTACTTTTCATAAATTGCACAAGTCAACAAACAATACATTTTGTGTCGAGTCTATTATTTAATTCATTATTCTGACTGTCTACATCGAACAGTAACCAAAAATGGCATTCATCTATATTGTATGTATGTCCCCTATGCGTTCATATACCATTCATCCGATTGCGATGAAACTTGGGCGAGTTGTTGTGTGCACTCCAGGGAAGATTTCTGGCTACAAATTTTTTATGTAACACAAAAGGTTGAGGGACTTAACACGAAGGCTTAATTCCCACTTTAACCCAATTGCATAATCTGTATACTTACAATGCCAGGTGTGAGAATAGCTTGCTGATTCATCGCGAGGTGACATGAGGAGACTGTCTGTTCCAATACAGTTCATATCACAGGTTTAGGCCAGGGTTCTTAAAACTGAACTCAACCTTGGAAAACCAATCACAATATTATTATCCTCCTTTCTTTCTGTCTTTGATTGGCATTGCAACGCATAGCTAGTAACTAATAAAGTTTGCTTTTTTACTTTATGCAATGATATATATTTGAAGTTTTGGCAATCTGTTTATGGGGTAATTACTTTGAACACGATAAGATTCTGAAGCTTTTCTATATATAATGATTATTTTTTCCTAAATTGTCAGTAGCTAAAATTATAGCTGTTATTTTCGTTGGTCCTCAAATAAAGAATTTCCACAATTACTCGACAACCACGATGAACTAGCATGGTACAGCCTTAAAGCAGTGATCCTTGGCTTCCTTGGGAATAAGAAGGCTGAGAATTACTATTCACTGTGCTTGAGAACTTTAAACTCCATGGGTCGTAGAATGTCCCTTAAAGTACACATGTTACATGCTCACTTGGACCAATTTAAAGTTTACTTTGTGGCATATTCAGAAGAGCAAGGGGAACGTTTTCACCAAGACTCACGTGATGGACTTTGAGCAACGTTATCAAGGATGATATATGGTACAGTAGAGTCTCGCAAACCCGGCACTCCGGATTTCTCAGCCACCCTGACAGGAGAAAAAAATCATGGTTTTTGTTTGTTTTTGTGTTTCTGCACAGAGCGTTATTATGTTTTCTTTCGTCTTCTCCTTCAATGGAAGTATCGACAGTTAAATACGACGTGAAACAAGTTGACCTACAGTACATAGTAAGAAGAGTAACGACGACCTGATAAATACAGGTCCAGTACTGTAAATGCACAAACTGTTGGCAGTACGAAGTAAACAAACGGTTCTCGCGCAGAGCGTTGTATTTGTTTGATTGCGCATTCTGTTTCTTCGCCGTCTTCGTGACGAGGCTTCAAGAAACAGGTTTCAAAGCGAAAAGCAAAAGAACATTACTTACTTTTTTGCAAAAAAAAAGTAAATGGTAATTTCATTAAGTGAAAAAACTATTTGCCTACAGGAATTGTTTTGTACATATTCAAGTACGGAACTGTAATTGTAGTGGCTTAATCATTTTAAAACTTGTGTTTCTGTTAAAACCAAATAAATGTACTGCATTGCCGTACTTTTAAACCAAAACAAACAGCTCATTTCGCCTTATTAACAAATTTCCCGATAACCCGGCATTTTCGTGAACTCGGCCACCCTTCGGTCCACATTAGGCCGAGTTTGAGAGACTCTACTGTAATGGGAACATGATGGGACATTTGGGGGCTAATATGCGAAAGTTCGTAACCACACAGAAGTAGTACCGTGCAAAAATATTCTTTTCTAGAGTTTGTGTGTTTTATTTTTTGCTTTGTAGATTTATGTTAACTGTGTTTTGTAAATAAACGTGATGTATTACATTACCGCTGAGCATGGCTGTGCCACCGTTTGTTGATTATTGTAGCAGGATACCCGAGGGGTAAAGAGGAGGACACAGTGCAGTCTACACATAAGTCAAGCAGCATTGCACGCGCTACCGGTCTTAGAAGCATAGATGAGTGTCACAGGAGCTCATGTCACCACAGAACGCTACTGGAGCTCTGTCATATCCTACTCGCGCAACTGTACTTGTCAACGAAGCAGAGTGACGTGTGACACAACTAAATAGAGAATAGTCCCCATCTCGACCCCCGGCAATCATATTTATTCATATTCATTCATTTATTTGCAATGGGGGGTGTGTCCCCCGGTGGCAAATTGTATATACATAACAAATAAATAATTATACATAACAATTCAATAACAATTATACAACAATTAAACTGGAGTATTTACACAAATAGTCAGTCTTTTCTTAAACACACCTATATGTTTGGGGAAAGGCTCTAAGACTGCGGCAGGTAGAGAGTTCCAGTTATCAATGGCACGGTTTACAAAAGAATATTTACCATAATTTGTTCGCTGTGGTCGGCCCTTAACTTTGAAATCAATTCGTGAAAGGGTAATAAATATATAAATTAACGTTTGTTCTTGTTTGAACTTATAAAAAGAGGCACTTTCCTTCAAATTTGAACTTTCATTGTGGTGGCTACAGAAGCAAACTTTATTAGCTAAACTATGTTTTCCTTCATTGGGTAGGCATGACCCAGACATACACAACCCAGACTCACAATTGGTGTTGACTTGTGTTATAGATGCTGTGGTCGTAACTTTCTCTAAACTGATTCGTCACAGAGAGATACGATCTCTAAGGGAATAGTTCTATTTAACCAATAATAAGGGTTATAAATATTGTTGTATGTAAATTTTCAGGTGTGGTGGTAGTGATCATTGTTGTTTAAAGGGACAATCGCTGTCATCTGTCCCAATTTTCAAGTGTGCATTATAGTTCTCATAAATTATTGATGATTCGAATGATAATTTCTAAATAAAAATGAACGTCTTTAATCATAAACTCAGCAATTTTTCTAGGTTTATTGCCGTGTTTTGTGCGGGGTTTCTCCTAGGAACACCAACATAGGCTCATCAGTGGGCTCTTGGTGGCCGTTCCCGAACCCCCACAGGAGTAGCGAACTGTGGACTACCTCCCCTCTTATGAAATGCACCTGTGCTTCTTTACTGAAGCAGCCTATCACCTCCCCATAAAGGCTTTCAAAGAAGATGATATATTGGTTGTCACGGCCAAGGAAGAGCCCACTGATGAGCCTATCTTGGTGTTCGTCGGCACAAGACACAGCAATAAACCTGAGTTTAATTCCTCGACCGTGAAAGCCAATATACCTTCTTTTATCATGTTGTATTGAAAATGTATTGTGCAAAGTTTATGAAATATACCAGTGTGGCAAACTTAATACTGTCGTATTCATTGTCTGTCTGTCTGTCAGGTAGTCAGCCCAGAGGCTGGTTGGATCCTCAAAAAGTACCGCCACAGGTAAGGTCGGTAGATACCCACAAAAACTAAGGCAAGACTATAATGAGGCATACTGGGCAAGGTGAGGAGTGATTCCTCACTGGCTTTACACTGGCTGTGCCTGGAGGCCATTACTCAGCACCACTCATACCTCAAAGCTTACAAATGAGATTGTGCCGGGGCTGGGATAAACAATTAATTCCCTAGTGATAGAAATAAATTACAAATTCTCTAAATACAGTATGTGGGGATGTTAATTCGTTTGTCACGCAAGCATCATCAGATCCTGCTCACTGAGGCTTAATTTAGGTTCAGCGGATATTTATATAACGACAGTATTTACAATTATTAAGCTACAGAAGTTTTTAATTAAGGTACCGTAGAACGGCGTGAATAGAAACAAATTTGTACTTTGGATTAAAAATTTACTTATTGTTTAAATGAAAACAAAAAAATACTACCCAAAACTCAGGTCTGTATTGCCCCTATCAGCTTATGATATTATTATTACATTATTTTATTTCAATAAAATTTAAAAAAATAAAAACATGGCGTTTCTAATCATCCCGCAGATAGGGTTGAATAGAAACAGTGTTATAAAACCAGGGTTGTTTCTTTTAAAACCAAAGTGAGATGAATAGAATAGAAAATATGAAATATGTTTTTCCATTAGGAAATAAATAGATAAACATTTATTTCCCAAAATAATGGTTTATTAATGTAAAAAGTAAGTAAAATATACAAAAATGTTTGTCACAGGGTTAATGGATTCAAACTTAAGGTGAACAAACAGATCACAACACTTGACCATCACCCTGGTACTGTATCATTAACATGGTGTAAGTACAATGGTGAGGCGGATCGCTCCCTCTCTCTCGTGCGGATGACGTCACGACGGGAGCATTGCGTTCGGTGACACAGCACACACTATTTTACGCGGCTCTGGTCATAATAATATAACTTGAAGGCATTAATAACAGCATTTATTTTTTAACACTGTGCATACTTTGTATTGTAAACACTGATAATGATGTTGGTAATTATGAATATGGCGTACCTCTAAACAATATTAATAGTCCTTGAACGAGATCCACTATTTTTTCACATTGGTGAATTTACACATTTTGCGATTCAATTTTCGCTGTGAATTGCCGAAACTTATTTTTCTGTTTAAGTCACGCAACCTAACATGTTCGGGTTCGAGCTAAACAGTGAATAACCTCATATGCAATATTAATATGAGGCAATTTTCTCAAGGTCCTGCTGGTTAATTCATTGAATATAAACTTATCATTTGATAGCGAATTGCCATGAAATTTATGAAACTCAGCGTCCATTGTCTTTGCAACTTCCATTAGTTCATTAGAGGGATACAAAAGATTTCCCCTTTAAATAAACTGGATCCAATCTGGGCCGTCTTTACTGGGTTCAAGTTCTTAAGATAGTGTTCCCAAGTTTTTGTACTTATCCCTGAATCTGTGTGCTACATATCCTGTAATGTATTTTAAACCTTTGTGGTTCATTTCATCTTTAAAATCTGGGAGATCAAATTCATCGAACAATTCATTCTGATGATCGGTCATTTCAAACAAACTCATGTTCATTTCCACAGTTTCGTAATTTGATTCAACAAATAAACTAGAAACTAGTTTTTCTTCGTCAGGAGCATCCACGTTATCAGGAATACGTTTGGCAACATTCACTAACGCAGTCTGCGAGAAACAGGTGTCAGTTTCTGTTTACATTGGTTTAATCAGACACTTTTCATCAATATCCTCCTCTGTATTTCTATTTACAGTAAAAACTGAAACACAGTGCTTGCCCAATATGTACCATTTCAATCTATATTTAATGTCCAGAGGAGATGGGTGATTATTGGAGCCTCCCATTCCTCTAATATACGAGAAAAGGTTCTCCAAAATATCTTGATTTAGACGATAAGTTATTATTTACTCAACTTGGTACCGAAATAGTGAGTAAAAAGTTTCTGCCCAATCACAATCAATTTACTCACTATTTCGATTTGTAAGCGTCCATACGGACTTAAAAATGGAAAACCCTCCAGTTAATCTTTGACTTGGTACATCGGCTTCAAATATTTAAAAAGACTTGTTGCTTAGTAGAATTCCTTTTTGAAATGGGAGTAAGACTTTATGTCGGCCAAATCTCATGGACGTTATCAACTCATTAACATTATTTAGCAAACTGATTTGCTTGTCTAAATCAGTACCAAATGCATTTCTTTCAGAATGACTCCCAAATTTGTTCTTAGCATTAAATAAGTCAAACCAGTCATTTATTAATTTTATACATCTAGCCCCTTCTTCCCAGTCAATGTTTTTCATCAAACCTTTCCCTCCACACCATTCAAGAGCCTTTGATACCTGGTTTGAAAGTACTTGAGCTGCAGGCCGAACTTTTTGTCTCTCTGATCCCTTTAAATTTAAATGATATCTGCTAATTTTGTGCGCAATAGTGAGTTCAGAAGAAGACATAGAAATTAGTAGTTCCAAACATTCCTTGTTCACTTTTTTCCCATTGAGCAGCTCAAATCCCTGATCTAACAAATGATTTCTCACAAGTTTCAATATATGAGGAATGTCTGCAAACACAAACACTTTTAAGGAATCATTGCTTGGATGATTGAAGGAACATTCCTTATTCTGTCCAATATTAAGCTCTGACCACAAGCCCATATTCTCGGACCCCATATTACTTGCAATGGCTACAACAGTGAAGCCTGTAGAATGTAGATTAGATATTATTCCAAGAATAATATCTTTTTTCATTCTTTGGTCAAAGGCATAATAAAGAGGCTGCTTCCACTGACCAATCAAACCTCGTACCATGACAACTTGGCAAGTTTTGTGAGGGCCAATTTTCTGCTGGTTGCTTCTGTCGATACACATGCGTTTTGAAATATAAATTTAGTCAAATGTCAATACAGTCAAGCGTTCCAATTCGGTTAGTCCTGCTGATTTATATTTCATTAGTTTCACAACATCATGCAAAACACCCTGCTCTAAATTCAAACATTTAGCCCAATCACGTAACGTCGTCAGTCCTGGCAAGGGATAGTCATTAGCCCTTAAAAACCGGTAGGCTTTAGGGCTTACACTTCTTAGTGATATAGCCGCTGCTATATTGTCAGAACACCAATTGATTTTCTTACCTTTCTCTGTACTTAATAAATGTTTTATTTGACCTAGCGTGAAGACTTTACCCAGTATCGTCTGAATTTCTTTGCAACGACTGTTCTTCAGATCGGCGATTTCTTTCTTCAACGCCGAATGGTCTGCACATAAATCATCGTACTTTTGTTTCCAAGCTTCGGATTCCTCACGTACCTCCTCAACTAATTTCTTCAAAGTGTTGACCTCATCTTCATGAGAACGAGTGCTTAAAAGGAAAGACATTCGTTGAAATATCAGGTTTATTTTTTAAAACTTATATTGGAACTAGAGTAGTCTACGTTTCTATTCACAAGAGCAATATTTCTTTCTTATGACCACTAAACTACGACTGCATGAAGGTCAAGATTAGATTAATACTATAGCTACACCAGGCTTCAATTAAACTCATGATATCAATGTCTCAATGATCTGGTGAAAGCACTGCTTTACTCCGCTCGTTACCTTTCTTCCAAGTATCATAATGAACCTTAGTTGTATTGTGCGTGTAAAATAAACAAATTCACCTTTTATTATTAAATTAGACTTCAATGTTCAAAAACAAAAAGAAGCTTACCTTATTAACTCCTTCTCATTCAAGCAGGTATGTTTAGATAGTATTCCTTCGGTGAGTGTTTCATTATTATATATAATTTCACTTTTACTACGCCTCTTTTCCAGCCTCATTGACCGACTTTCAGCTTCTTCCAGAGATCTTTTCCTTTGTGTAATTTGAGTGGATTTTGGTAGATTTTCAGTCGGAATGACATCTAATTTTAAAGTTCTACTGTGCACTGGAGTATAGTTCAACAATTGCTGACGAAGTGGAATAGCAAAACTGTCTTTAGTGAAATGAAGAGAACATACTCGAGCTGAAATCATAATAATAATAATATTAATCTCCACTCGTAATTGTTATTTGGTTTGCCTATTCATTTCTATAATATTCTTTAATATCTCAGTTTGAAAATGCGTCCAGAGCTATTGCAATGTTTTAATTTTAGAGAGAAATAATTTAAAGAATGATTTACTGTTCTGCTCACAACAGACAGATTAGTTTTAGTAATCATAACTTACCATGCTTTAAATTAAACATGTCCTCCCTCCTGCAAGCTCTGACCCATGAACTCGTTACATCTTTGTCTTGTGGAAATACAAAGTATTTTATATTAGACCCTTTTGTTTTCCTGGAGTAGTTGTTGCAACCATACATAGCACAATTCGGCATTGCATCCCACTTTCCGTCGACAGTGATTAAGAAATACAATACTTTCACTAGCAACGCACACACTTGTCAACATTAACATGTTTCAATCGACTGCTGATCAGTGATCACACGCGCTTGACTCCCGCTTATAGCCACAACTCCTAGTTGCCCCCGTTGTGACGTCATCCGCACGAGAGAGAGGGAGCGATCCGCCTCACCATTGTAGTTACACCATGATCATTAATAATTTGTTAAATCAGACAGATCATCCTCAAAACATAGCATGTCTTTGAAACGACCACTTGAACTGAGAACTGACGACGACAGTTTTCGGACAATATCGCTTCTTGAGACAAAAGAATCTTCTTCAGCCATTGTGAACCTTTTGGTTTGAGCAACTCGTTTTAAAAATGTTCCAACAAAACCATTGTCATTAAGGTAACTAAGTTTGCAAATATAACATCTGAAAGATGGTTTTGTTTTTCCGTATACTTTGACCACCATAAGTCACCTTGGCTTATGGAGATACCAGTATTTTCATCTTGATCAGAAGAATCTGAAGAGGACAAAATCAGGTCTTCATCGCTGTCCTGCACTGAGTAGGCACCATCATCCTCTGATGATGAATCAAGACTATCATCTTGGCTTACAGGATGGAGCCGCGTCGTATATCGGTTATTATTTCCCGACGTTTCGGCTGACATTGCAGCAGCCTTAATTGTGGGTATGTACGAGTTGGCGTGTATCCGTACGGACACCAACTTTCATAACAGACACTAGGATAAACATCAACCTACAGTGCTGCTAAACAAACAAAACATAATTTCCTTGTTGATCTAAAGTGTTGCCAACCCAAAAACAATAATAGTAAAAAATAATTTCCAGTAATTATATACCGGTATATATTCAAAGTAATATGTATATGAAGTTTTGTTTCTATTCACCCCGTTTTACGGTATGTAACGAGTTGGATTTATTTACCAATCTTATATATTATGGTATTTCAGTAGTATAGATCCATCCTGCAGCACTCACAAGTGACCGATCATGACAAATGAGCATTCAAACGAAACAGAATAGACATTAGCAGTGACGAATTGCACTCTATTTTCATAAATATCTATGAATTCTTAAAAAAAAATTACTTTAAAAATATTGTTCAAAGTGTGCGATTTGCAGATACTGTTGCTGTAGGAAAAACTCCCATAACTGCTGTCCACATTTTGGCCGCAGTGACGCCTGTTTCATGTCATTGTAACATTCTGAGGTCTTTCCTTCATCATTTTGCATGGATTTCAGAAACAGTAAATCAAAGGAATGAGTACTCAAATCGTATAATTTCATAAATATCGAATAACCGGTGAGTGTTATGATGATCCTAGTTTCAGAGATTGCCTTCTTAAGTTTGGCAACGTATAACTTGTAATTCTAACTGAAATGTAAATAGTGTTCTATAATCATTTGGTTGAAATAAAAACATAATAACCTTTCTCCTTAAGTCTCTCATTATGACTCAATGTGAAGTGTTCCCTGTACAAACTGTTATTTGTAACTCTTCAGTTGGTCAACACCAAGTGTCCCAATAACTGGGCGAAGTACAATGTATATAATATGTAAATACCACTCCTGGAAAAAATTACATGGATTAGTTAATTATCACTATTCTAATCCAAATAGATTGATTTATAGGATAAAATTGAGTTCCTTGGAATCCATTTCTATTATGACTTGACTTACTTGACTTATGTCCTTTTAAGCTCCTTCAAGGAGCAAAGGGCTTCCACAAGAGCTTTCCAGCGAACTCTGTTGACAGCAATCTTCCTCACCCCGTTCCAGTACCTCCCCATGGTGGAAAGTTCTTCTTCCACAGTTCTTCGGTCTCCTTGTGGGTTCCAATTCAAAGCTTGCGTTGGGTGTGGCCTATCCATCTCCAATTTCTTCTTTTGATCTGTGTTTCACATTGACTACAGTATGTCCCGTTCTGTGCCTGAGGTCCACGTTGGAAATGACATCTGGCCAGCGTATGCCCAGAACAGTCCGCAGGAATTGGTTTATGGTCGTCTGTATGGACTGTTTTAGCTTTGCTGTTACCTTCCATGTCTCACATCCATAGAAAAGAACAGTCTTCACGTTAGTGTCCAGCAATCTCAATTTGGTTCTCAGCGAAATCTCTTTGGATCTCCACACCGGTCGCAGCTGGGCAAATGCCGCTTTTACCTTCCTATTACAATTTGCGATGTTCTCTTCTGTGCCTCCAGTTATTGATACCATACTCCCAAGATAGCAGAAATATTGGTCACCTTCAATCTCATTCCCATTCATCATGACAGGCTTGGCGTTCTTAGAATTGATACGCATTTCTTTGGTCTTGTTGATGTTGATTTCTATTATAAAATGATAAAATTGTGTGAATGTGCATTTTGGTGAATTAATAGAATGATGATTTGCCGGAAATAGTGATACTGATATACGGTAATTAATGAATAGGCCTACATGTAATGACTGTTATCATTGGGCAAATTAGTGTTGACCGACTGAAGAGCTACAAATGAGTCATACATCTTAGAATTTGGATTTAATAACAAGGGTAATATAACACAGGCTATGAATCATTTCATTATTACATGAGGGAGTTTATAAGAAGATAGAAACAAGGGGAGGATACGATGCATCTTTAGTACATGTGTAGGACATGACCAGGCGTGTACCAGGTGCAAGTAGTAAGTTGCGCTTCTCAGCCGTTTCTGGGAAATTAATTAATAACAATTGCAGTGCAGCGTCCTGCGTTGTACGCTAGCAAGAAACCAACGAGCGCGTGGTGCAGCGGTAAGAGCCCTGCTTCATAAGCGCAGGATTGCTGGATCGAATCTCACCGGTGAGCCGTTGCAGTATGTTGTGTTTTTTCTTTCTTTTTTTTGTAACCATTGGCAATTTCCAACCAATACGCATAGCATGAGTCATTACTTGCGGGCTATGGGGTGGTCTGATGGTTCACCGACGTGCAATGAACTGAACAGACTGGGACTTCAATGTATAAATATATAGGCCTACCAGTACATATAATAGAATACACCTGACCGTGTTTTTGCAATGCCGATACTGTACATTATGTAATGTCACAAACGTTGACCCCCATACGATGATTTCAGAATCCTTTTTCCTGCTCACATAACACGTTATTACAATTGACTGCAAAATAAACATTGTTCACGACACCTACATTTGTACGAATTGCCAATGTTTACAACAAAAACAAAACACACTGCAAAAGCTCAACAGTGGGATTCCAACCACAGTCTCGCACTTACGAAGCAGGGCTCTTACCGCTGCACCACGCGCTCGTTGGCATATTGTTAGCGTACAACGCACATGGACGCCGCACTGCAATTGAAATTAATTAATTTCTCGGAAACGGCTGAGAAGCGCACCTTTCTACTTGCACCTGGTATATGCCTGGTCATGTCCTACACGTGCACTAAGGATGGTGCATCGTATCCTCCTCCCTTTGTAAGCAAAGTTTGCACTTCATGTTTGTTATAAACAGAGCCTGGAATTTGATGATCTAAATTTAAAATGACCATTGAATGTGGTGGAAATATTTTGCTTGCTTTGAATGCTGAGAAGCTGGCAAACCAGTTTGAACTTGCTGAATCAATTTTTCAAATATGAAATTTGATGCACTGTCATTAATTAGTTAACTGTGCTAACATCTTGAATTCTTCGGGAAACAGTTTATTTCAATATGAAAAGCCTAGGCAGGCAACTTTTGAATTTAACTTAAGGGAGTACATTGGCACTGCTCGTGTATCTTAGCAGCCTTGCACTGGCCTCCCCAACATTCCAACTGCAAAGCCCAAAACATTGGCTGACCAGTTTGAATAAGCCAGATCAATTTTTCAAAGTATTCATTTCCTTTGAAATTTGTTTTACTATAAAATGACTGCAAAAATCCAATAAGACGTTAACTTAAAAGAAAAAAAGACAGACAGATTTTAAAAGAAATTTTACAATCAATTAACTCATCAAGCTTCAACACACATAGAAATGCAAACAAACCCCATCATTCTATATTAAAGTAAATTTATTAGATACTTTATTTTATTTAATAATAATTTGACTAAGATGCACATAAGATATGTGCTACCGTTTCAGCCTATTGTTTAATACTAATAGTTCAATTCCTCTTGCAAGCAGAACAGTATCCTATTATGTGGTCTGTTATGTTGAACATCTGAAGAAAAAATAACCAAGATGTTCAGTTAAGAACATGTAGCCACTTTTTCTTAAATGTATTGGTATAGTTATAACACTTTGTTCTTATCAAGCAGTATAATGGTCATGATGTGAACGTTAAGAGTTGTTCCCTATGTATGACTCCTTGTTTACTAAGTATCGTTGTAATTCCAGTCTTTCATCTAGACAGAGGAATTGATAGTAACATTAGAAAAGTATGTCAATCCTCCATCTTGATTGCATCGAATCGTTGATCATGTGCCTTGTGCAAAGGAAACATCTATACTTGCTGCGTTTTGTCGTTATAACAGTAGCAAATACTGCAGTAAATATCAATATTACTGTCTTATATATTCAAGATGGTGGCTGGGTCCGATCTTTTTGCAGTAGATCTGTCCGCAGACGTCCTCCATCTCTCTCTGTCTTGAGCATCTTCTTTCATTTGCTTGTAACTTCTTCCCCTCTTCACATCTGTTAACATTCCAAACCTTCTTCTTCCTCTCCCTCTTTTTCCTTCTACTTCTCCTTGCATGATTCTTTGTAGGAGACAATTCCCACGTAGTATGTGACCCACCCTCTTCTGAATCATCCTCATGAAACCCCTCTCCTCTCTTACCCTTCTTAGTACCTCCTCACTTCTCATTCTATCAGTCCATTTCACTTTCTGCATTCTTTTCCATAACCACATTTTGAAACTTTCTAAATGTTTTTGTTCTTTCTCTCTGACTGTCCATGTCTCTGAACCATAAGACACCACACTCCACACAAAACCTTTGGAAACCTCTGGGTGCTATAGTCTTATGACTAAAGCTAGCGAGGTCACTTATATAATACTCCTCTCTTACAAAGTTTCGTGCTAGTTGTGCAATTGAAATGTTAGTTATTGATTTTGAACTTGCTAAATGTAAATGGAGACTTATCTGGTAATGTGACACATTTTGAGATTATGCTGGGGGAGAATAAGGTCGGGAACAGGATCACGGTTACGGAAGTAGAGAGTGTGGTAATTAAGCTACAATTTCACCAAGCGGCAGGGGTAGATAAAATTCTGGCCAGAAATGGTAAAGTATAGCGGGAAGGCAGGGCTGAAATAGTTACATAGGATAATCCATTTGCCATGGGATTTAGGAAAGGTACCCTCTGACTGAACAAAAGCAGTAATCACTCCAGTTTATAAGCAAGGTAGCAGGAAAGATTGCAACAATTATAGGGGTATTTCTGGGATTAGTGTCCCGGTAAAAGTGTACTCGGGCATTGTAGAAAGGAGAGTTCGATCATTGGCCGGGAGTAAGACTTCGGCTGTAGAGGGTAAGGGAAGCAGAGGTAGACTTAGGAGGCGATGGTTAGATTCAGTTTTGAACAATTTTAAAGCAAGAGGTGTAGAAGCAGAGGAGACCGCAGTGCTGACCGCTAATATGGAAGCATGGAGGCGACTTGTTCGCATTCAGAGGCTTGCGGACTAGACTGGACGCTGAAAGCCAAAGCAGTCTCAAATGAAAATGAATGTATGTATTGTGCCCGCTATTACCCCCCCCGCGAAACGGGGGTGTGGTAGTCCATTCCTATATGCACCAGAATCGATGATAACTGAACACATAACCTTGTGTATATGAACTAGGCTTAAGGGGATGAGATTCTGATTTCAGGGCCCATCGAGTAAAAAAATTGAAAGTGGGAAAGAGCCCCAGTCCAGAACCGTTATTACAGTTGCCAAAATACAAATTTAAAAAATCCAATTTAATTTTTAAAGAATGTGAAAATCATCAGGATTTATTCTGCATGATAACAAACATTGACTACAAAAGAACAAATAAGCTGCTTGCACAAAAGTAACGGTTTTTTAAACTAATAAACCTAGTCTATCCAGAATCCTATCCTACTCTCGTTATTGGGCACCGAATGTAAAGAAACACAAAACCTCAAGCTATTAAATAAAAACACTGCTGAAAGAGAAACACCTTGCATTAAATTCCTAGAAAACCCTGAGAGACGTCTTAACAACAAAAATACGAAAAGCTAGGTAGGTGGTGACTGGGGCGTAAAAAACCTCGGTAACGTGGGGAGGACAATTGCTGTTGCCTACCTACCAGGAAATCGTTTTTGTAAAGGCTTTAGTAGGTGATAAGTAGACAACAATGTATTCGTCTAATTTGTCCCATCGGAGGTAGCCTAGTGTTTAACACTTTTCACCACCGAGAAACTTATCTTGCAGAACAGCGTGAAGCAGGTACGACGAGCAGATTCACGGTTACAAAAGTACAAACTTCACAAATTTAAACTAAGTAGTCGACCAAGTTCAGACAGAAACTGATGAAATGCTGGAGCTGCACCGACTTGGGTAAACACGACTTAAGCCTTGCACCGAATGTCAAACTTGTGACGTCACGAACACAGGGCGCATGCGCATGGTGTGCTTGAAACGCGAGATGCGCGAGGAAAGAGTCGTGTTATTTTACCTTGTTTGTTTCAAAAATGGAAAAAAGAAAAGAAAGGCACATGCCCGTTTGTAATGATAGTGTGTGTTCAACTGGGGCTTTGAAAATGCACATTTTCGTCGTGGTAAGGGGGCAAAGCAGTTGGCGCCAAGACGGGAAACGGGTTGGGGGAGGGGGGGGGGGGGGACAGACAGTTTGTTCGGTAGAATAAGGAAATTACGATTAAGCAAGGCTTTTCCGATTTTCCGCCTAACGTAGTATTAAATAATTTATATAGTAGTTTCGGGTTATTGTGCTTTTATTTTCTTAAGGGTACGGTACAATTTTTGTCTTGTACCTAAAACTTGGGGGAAACATCCCCCCACCGCTCGTCCCGTGTTTTACGCCCCTCCTATCTGAAAACAATAATAATAATAATAATCCTATACAAGCTAGTGACACTGATCCTACTGTTGCTTGAAACTTGGTTTGTAAATACGCCAACATAAACAACTCTTATCAGGATGTCTACTGTAAGGATGATGTAAAAATTAGCTACTTTTTAGCTACCTTTCCATTCAAGATGTGCCTGCGGACCGAAAGCATAGAAGCTCATCACCCGGTGAATAAAACAACAATGAACTGTGTTTAAAGCGGTAAATAAAATTCACTTGCGATGTCATAAAAATTAAATAAATAATAGATATTTAATAACAAATGAGTTGTTTCAACTAATATGTCGTCTTGTGTACATGAAGTAGTTATGGTTACGAAGAGGTTGCTCTGCTCTTGGCCGTTTGTCAGGATTCTCTTTGTCCCCGCGGTGGATCACGAAGAAATGTAAGGGACGTTACGTGATCGTCACGCAGTTCGCAGTTAAATACGGAGAAATGTAGAGATCTTACACGGTCGACGCTGGTCTCAGCTGTTCGACGAGATTCTCGTAGTTTTCGCTTTTAGTCATTGTCCCTGACGTTGGGTACGAGAAAACATAGCGTTATTACTAAATCGGCACCGCTTCCTGTCTGTTTGACAGGAATCCAGTTTTCCTCGTCATCGAATGTGGAGAAACATTGAGATGTTAAGGAATCATCGCCGCTATCGGCCGTTTTACGAGATTCACGTTGTCCTCTTGGTTGGAAACTGAGAGCGCAATATTATGCAATCGGCGCCGCACCCGGCCGCTAAACGATTTTCAGGCTGTCTATCCGTCCTAGTAGAATGGCGGAGATAAAATCGTGGTTCGGCATGGTTAAAATCCACTAGCAATTATGGAAATGTTGTATGGTCGGGGCCGCTTGTAAGTGGGGTACCGTGATTTCCCCTGCCCCTATGCTGTGGTTGGGAGTTCGCTTTGGATCACGGGGAGAAATGAGTATCGCGATGCTGCGTAGTCATAATGTCGGTTTTAAGTGGGTTGATGCACTTCTCATTCCCCGTACGCTTTTAAGTATACGGTCACGGGAAAAGTGACGAGTAGCTTTCGGTATGTTTCGTGATGGGCGCCCAATCTCCTTTTACAGGATTCCCGCAGTCCTCGTGGTCACAAGTTCGCGATCGGGCACAGGTTTTATGATTTTACGCAACCGTTGTCGATCTCGGTCAGTTTGACGAAATTCATGGAGGTAAGTCGTGCGGTCAGCTGGCCATCTCGAGGATGCGATTTTTCAGGACGAGCGTGCGAAGTAGGTTCGAATATTACGAATTATTCTGCGAGCATTGTACGATTACTAGGCTGCCACAAGAGGGCACATTTACCTTCGGATTCGAATCACGAATTATACAAGTTTTCGAGATAACCAGTTAGATAATATAGACTATACGATGGAACCAAAGTTCGAAGGAAAAGTGGCCATATAACGGAATTTTAATTTAACCTTGCTTGATGTCGCAAACTTACGAGACGGAGAGATTGTTAAAATACACTGGCGGAAAAAATATCCCAACACCATGGAATAAGGAATGTAGAGTACCGAAATATTGGCAATATATTTGTCGAAGTGACATATTTAACTGATGAATGGTATGTCTGTCTATCGCAAATGTGCCATGCTAGTCCATTAATCCGGACAGCCATTTAATAATATGCAATTACAGTATAAAGCTGAGTTACGAGCCCAATGTTGTAAACTGCGCATTTTGTGCCGCAGCTGGTGGCAGGTTGAGCGGACTTGCAATGCCTCCCATCAGTCTCAATCAGCCGTATTTTGTATTTAAATGAACGACTTGGCTCATTTCATAGGTTATTTTGTTTAATCCGGACTTGCGTTGATTCGGACAATCTACAGCCCCAATTAATCCAGATTAATGAGGTTCTACTTTACAATCACCACAGAACCACAAGTTATTATCAGATAAATTCATTACTCACCCAAGTGTACGGGGCCAATAGCAAGATGTCCCAAGACCATAAAATGAATCAACAACAATATTGCATGGAAATGCAGAGATCAGTTCTCTTATTATTATATTTTGTGATGCAAAATACGAGTAATAATCGATTATTCTTTTTTTTTTTTCACCCCCAGTTTATTATGGAAGTTCCTACTTCGCAGTCTTCCAAGAAGGTTGAGCTAAGTTTGAGTGGTTCCCAGGTAAGTTTGCATGTCTGACTCTCTGTTTTGAAATGCACCCTCATCACCAGGTGTGTCGTGTGTATTTTGCCCGTTAACTACAGGTACGCCATGGCAAGCCACTTGGCACCAATAAGTCACCGTACACACGTGTGGAGTTTGAGAACAACGCGAGCACGAGATTGCCCTCGGGTCGTCCTGTGTGTTGCGCGATACTAGCAGCATTGTCCTCGATTTCCACGCGAGGGAAGGGAAGAGAAATAAGAACACTTCAGAACAGAGCCTTTTGTTTAAATTATTGTAGCCAATAAATTTAATTTCAAAAAAAAGTGTGGCACTTATTGAATACCCCTCCTACGACTCGTAGGGATTCGAGAAAAATCGAAATAAATTAAACACTCTTGTGAAGAAATCAGCCAGGGGCGTTGAGTTGATCCCTACTGTCGACCTATCCTTGTCGATCATGTGTTTCCAAAAAGACTTCAAAAAGAAAAATTAAATTGATATTTTGGAAATAGACAAGTCACGTTGAACGTGGACATATCACAGTTCGAAGTAACCTGCTATTCACTTCCTATAGCTATAGCACAAGCTACTAGATCTCGTGAGATATCCTCACTCACACGACATTAAAAATATGACTTTTTTCTCTTCGAAATTAGCTGCACTTCATAACGTTGAAGTACGCTTGAAACTCGAAAATGCGCTTGAATCAAAATGAAATGCGCTAAAGTAAAGTTTTACTAGTTTTACAATGTTTAAATTAAATGGGAAAAATATAAAGTTTCCACAAAACAAGTTATTATCTATATTATTAAAAGACTTTATGAAAACTAAAGTCGGTCATTCTGGATGTTCTACCGGGCCAATTTCCACAATTCTTTTTTAAATAGAAGCTAAATATGGCCAGATATGTCATCTGTCATATAAAACCACCAACCTCTCATCTCACTTGAGTTATATTAAAACACATTTTACCCCTGATATTTTCCAGTTTTCTTTTTCATTCAATCACCCATATCTCAGGCTGTAATTGCTGCACACCGTTGGTTTATGTCTTACAACATTTCAGGGATCAAGCGATCAAGGGCTCTCTATTGCGCAGTTGGTCACTGAAATCGGCTGCGTCTGAGTGAAGTTCTGAGATAACAACCAAATCATCATATGCTTTTTTGGAGAGTTTCTTCCATTTAAGCGACTTTATCGCAGGTTGTAATTGCTGTACACCGGTGGTTTAAGTATTAAAATATTTTATAAATCAAGATCTTTCATTCATGCTATTAACCACTCAAATAGGTTGTGTCTGAGGAACAGACAGAGCGAGTAATGTCAACGTTGCTGGAATATCGACGGACTAACAGAGACCCGACTTCGTAGGAAAAAGTAAAAAGGAAGACGTGAATGGTGCTAAGTTAAAGTACGAAATTGTTTTTTGTGAAAGTTAGGACGAGTGTCGAATAATGATGCTGGGGTGTTGTTAATTATGGATCTTGACAGGAAAACCGAACGTACTCAGCGAATATGTGAAATACGACGATGCGAAACGAGCGAAAGTAGCAAACAAACTAAAAATCCCCAGACAGATGCTGATGTGGTGACTTGTGGTTCTTCAAATATAAACTGTTTCGAAGTGATGTGCTTTGTTGGCGATGTAATTGTTTATTCCTCGCAATATCGTTTTGCCTACATGGAACAAAAATAATGGAATTCAGCCGTAAGGAATCAGAAACCCCTATTGACGTCAAATTGGCAGGTGGTAGGGTAAAGGAAGTAGGGGCCTTCCGCTACTTAGAAAGCAAAATAACCAGTGATGGATAAAGCAAAGGGGATTTCTAGGTTGGCACATGCAAGGAAAGCATTTCTACAGAAAATAAATATATTGCCATTAAATATATATTTAGGTATTAGAACGTCCTATTTGATAGGCTTTGTCTGGAGCGTGGCGCTGTATGGAAGTGAAACTTGGACTGTTGGTGCAGCAGGAAAGAGAAGAATAAAATCATTTGAAATGTTGTGTTGCAGGACAATGATGATGATCAGATGGGTAGATAGAGTTACAAACGAAAAGGTATTAAGACGAGTGGAGGGATGTTTCTGGCGACTGCTAATGAAGAGAAGAGATGGATTTGTAGGACACATACTAAGTCACCCATGAATAGCAAATTTAGTTATGGAAGGAAGAGTTCAATTTAAGAACTGTAGGGTTAGACTAAGGTTAGAATATGTTTAACAGATTGCCTCGGATGTAGGATGTCGAAGCTATGAAGACATGAAATGATGAGTTCAGGACAAGGAGGCATGGAGTGCTGCATCAAGCCAGTCCAATGACTGAAGACTCAAACAACAATATTATCTAATATTATCAAGAAATGGCCTGCACATAAGCATTTTATGATTGGTGGTGGATCTCTTCGACGAAAAATTAATAACCCTACTGAATATAAATGTTTATTGGTTGCTGATGGACAGTATGCTAGACATGCTGAACTTCATAGTGCAAGTGACCTGTTTCCTGGGTGTCTGTTCAGAGTAAACCGTGAAAATAGCGACACTATTATTGACTATGGTTCAGGAGAGACTCTAGTCTACATGACTTACTATTTTCTGGAAACTTCGACAAAGTTCGACATTATAGTGTCCTGAAGAAGAAGAATAGCAGTCCTATCAGTATATCTGCAGTAAAGAGACCTAAGCGTGTTTAAGAAGTTCCTTCGAAAACTGAATTACAAAACTTACCGTCTAATAGTGGTCAAAATTCTATTAATTTCCAAACAGACAACTCTTGCAAAGATATTTTTCACTGTCTGGTATAAGTTCTAAAGATAGATAGATTTTTATTAATTCCATTTGATCAAATACATGCAATCAATACATTTTTGTTATAGGACACGTCAGAATTTACATCTATAAAATAAAAGAACTAACAGGTATATATTACTAATATTATAACTATTTAACTTATTATAATAGCAAATCTTAATAGATACAATCTTATTGCACAACTACACACATCAAAAAAAGTTTTGCATCACCTCGGTTCCCAGATCTCCGGCATATAGACGTTGACTGTGTATATTGTATCCAAGATACAGTCCCTTTGACTGTTCATAGATGTCACTAAAACTGCTCAAAGATGTAAACAACCATGCATGAGCAGGGCCTATTAGACGGAGGGGGTACGACAGCCGATCAGTTCCAGTCATTCCACCAGGACGAAGGTACGCTGCTCATGTTGTCTGTAGTTCTACCATGCCTAGAAGGTCAATACCGCAGTTCGATCGCGTCCGCATTGTTATTTTGTGTCAAGAAGGGCTCTCAACAAGGGAAGTTTCCAGGCGTCTCAGAGTGAACCAAAGCGATGTTGTTCGGACATGGAGGAGGTACAGAGATACAGGAACTGTCGATGACAGGCCTCGCTCAGGCCGCCCAAGGGCTACTACTGTAGTGGATGACCGCTACTTACGGATTGCCGCTCGGAGGAACCCTGACAGCAATGCCACCATGTTGAATAATGCGTTTCGTTCAGCCACAGGACGTCGTGTTTCAACTCAAACTGTGCGCAATAGGCTGCATGATGCGCAACTTCACTCCCGACGTCCATGGCGAGGTCCAGCTTTGCAACCCCGACACCATGCAGCGCGGTACAGATGGGCCCAACAACATGCTGAATGGACCCCACGGAATTGGCATCACGTTCTCTTCACCGATGAGTGTCGCATATGCCTTCAACCAGACAATCGTCGGAGACGTGTTTGGAGGCACCCTGGTCAGGCTGAACGTCTTAGACACACTGTCCAGCGAGTGCAGCAAGGTGGTGGTTCCCTGATGTTTTGGGGTGGCATTATGTGGGGCCGACGTACGCCACTGGTGGTCATGGAAGGCTCCGAAACGGCTTTACGATACCTGAATGACATCCTCCGACCCATAGTGCAACCATATCGGCAGAATATTGGAGAGGCATTTGTCTTCATGGACGACAATTCTCGACCTCATCGTGCACATCTTGTGAATGCGTTCCTTCAAGATAACGACATCGCTCGACTACAGTGACCAGCATGTTCGCCAGACATGAACCCTATCGAACATGCCTGGGATATGTTGAAAAGGGCTGTTTATGGACGTCTTGACCCACCAACCACTCTGAGAGATTTACGCCGAATTGTCGTTGAGGAGTGGGACAATTTGGACCAACAGTGTCTTGATGAACTTGTGGATAGTATGCCACGGCGAATACAGGCATGCATCAATGCAAGAGGACGTGCTACTGGGTATTAGAGGTAGTGGTGTGTATTGCAATCTGGACCACAAATGCTGAAAGTCTAGCTGTATGATGGTACAACATGCAATGTGTGGGTCTCATGAGCAATAAAACGAGCTGAAATGTTGTTTGTGTTGATCTCTATTCCCTTTGTATTTAACGGTTCCGGAACTCTTGGAACCGAGGTGATGCAAAACTTTTTTTGATGTGTGTATTTACACCTCACCCTATTATCATAATAAGAAAACTTAATTCTATAAATACAACAACATACAGCTAGGTATTACAATTAAATTAAAAAAGTAGAATATAATTATAGATTTCTTCGCTCCTATACGCTAAGTATTCAACTACTGAGTAAAAACAATGGCACTGCAGATAAGCTTTCAACATTCTATCAAAGGTTTTTATTTTTGGGGCCAGTTTTATATACTGGGGTAGTTTATTGTATAATTTAACTCCAGTGTGAAAAGTTCCTTTTTGATATATGCTTGTGTGTGTGTGTGAAATATGAATGTTTTGATTTTGTCTTGTGTTATGCCTATGAACATATTTTTTTTGTTTTAAGAAAAACATCTTTATTCATTAAATTCTTTTTAAAAAACATAATACTTTCAAAGATATATATGCAGGGCAGTGGGAGAATCTTTAAACAGAGGTCTACATGATTCTCTAGAGTTTACATTTGCCATAATTCTAATCGCCCTCTTTTGTATCCTAAACGTGCTTAGTACATCTGGCGACATACCCCAAAATATGATCCCATATCTTGAGTATGAATGGAAATAAGCAAAATAAGTATTTCTTAATGTGTGCATGCTAGTGCAGGTTTTCAAAATACGTAACGCAAAGCACATCGAGTTCAGTTTAGTATTCAGATATTGTATATGTTTATTCCATTTCAAGTCTTCTTGTATCCATAGTCCTAAAAACTTTGTTTCTGATTTATTTTCTATTTGATGACCATTTAATGTTATATTGGGTTTCGCAGGATTCCTATTCTGTATAGTGTGGAAATTTAGACATACTGTTTTTTTATAGTTTATTATGAGGCGATTATCTTGTGACCATTTGGTTAACTCTCCTGTAACGGAGTCAGCAGACTGCTGTATGACCTGTTTAGTTTCACCTTTGATTACGAGTGTTGTATCGTCCGCAAACAAAATTTCCTTATGTGAATGAACGTTCTGTGTTATATCATTGACATATAGAAGAAAGAGTAGTGGGCCCAAAACCGATCCCTGGGGTACTCCAAATTCAATAATTCCCTCATAGGACAATGTTTCATTAAGTAATTTGGTTCCATCATCCTTGTGTCTCAAGCTTACTATTTGTTTACGCCTTGTTAAGTAAGACTCTATCCATTTATTAGCTAGACCTCTAATACCATATTGATTTAGTTTGGTAAGGAGGATTTTATGGTCAACAACATCAAATGCTTTCGATAAATCCAAGAATAGGCCAGTTACATGTTCCTTATTGTCAATTAATTTCAGTATACAATTACTACATTCGTAAATTGCTGTCTGTGTAGATTTTTCCGTTCTGAATCCATGTTGTGAGTTTGATAATATTTTATTTTTTTCTATGAAACTTATCAGTCTCTTATACATAATTTTTTCCACAATTTTTGCAATACCAGTTGGTAAGGTAATAGGACGATAGTTATCTAATTCATCTTTTGAACCGTTTTTGTGCACTGGAATTACTTTTGATAACTTCAAAATATCCGGGTAAGTTCTTGAGAGAATAGAACTGTTTATTAAGTGCGTAAGTGGATTTATTATATTTTCTGCACATTTCTTTAAAATTGCATCAGGGATGCCATCAATGCCAGCACAGAATTTATTTTTTAGCTCTTTTATAACTATTCTTACCTCTTCACTTGTGACATGATTTATAAATAAAGAATCACTGCATATATTTATTTTATTATTAGAATTTAGTGTATTTACCTGTGATTTATTTAATAATTTTTGTGGAATTTCCAGAAAATAGTCATTAAAAGTATTTGCTATTTCCTCTGGATTATTAATCACTTTATTATTTCTGGTCAGTGTAATGTCCTTTGTATTTTAGCAGATTTTCCAGTTTCTTTCTTTATCACGGACCACATAGCCCTGTTTTTATTAGATGATTGGGAAATTAAATTATCATTATGCATTTTCTTTGCTAGTCTTATTACCTTATTTAATATGCTAGTGTATTTTTGTAGTATAAATTGAATTCAGGTGTTGTGTGGTATTGTTTATATAATTTGTGTAGAAATTTCTTTCTTTGACATGAATTTATAATCCCTGTTGTTATCCAATTGCTAGTTTTGTTATTTTGAACAGTTCTTCTTTTAAAGGGGAATGCTATTTCAAAATAGTGTTTTAGGGTACTGTTAAATGCATTAAATTTATCATTTACATTTTCTAGTTCATAAATTTCTGACCATGTTTCCTTATTTAATAAGTCATTGAAATATGTAACATTTGATTCAGTGAATGACCTGCACTTTGATTTTACTCCATTATCATTATTATTGATTGTTTCGGATACTTCAAAACTCAGTATTTGTCCATGGTGGTCACTAAAACCCGAACAATAGACTTCTATTGAATGGTGATATTTATCTGTATTTATAAAAATTTGATCAGGAGTGGTTTTACTAATTTTTTTAAATTCTTGTTGGGGTATTTACTGTAGGTTTCAGTCCATAGGAAATTAGTAACTGTGTTAATAATTCACAATTTCTATCAAATTTTAAGAAATCCACATTTACATCCCCACAAATTATTATATCGAAATTTACGTTGCTCATGCTATTGAGTAACAATTCTAATTTATCTATAAATAAAGGAAACTTTCCTGACGGAGAACGGTATACGCATACAATTATTAACTTAAAATGCTGTATTTTTACGGCAGAGAATTCAAAATCCTATTCCTTAATTAGATAATCATAAGCTGTTATCTGTTCATGATCTAAATTATTTCTTAAGAAGATGCAAGTACCACCATGGCTAATATTAGATCTAGAGTATTTACTAGCTTGTATAAACCCTGGGAATTGAATTAATTCGAGTTGTTCCTCTTTCAGCCAATGTTCTGAAATACATAGTGCTGAGATGTCTTTAAGTTCACTTTTAAGCATTAGATTTATGTAATCAATTTTATTATAAAGAGACTGGGCATTCTGGTGGTAAATTTTAAATTTGTTACTTTTGCAAGCTTGTGTTGGTGATTTATTTACATTATTATTATCATAATTGTTATTGTTATTATTATTGTTGCTAGACAAATCCGAAATACCATTGTTACACTCCGTTAAATTTGACTTCAAAAGATCTGATTGCCAAACCTCACGTTTGGCTTCTTCTACCAGTTAGTAGGCCCAAACGTAGGGCCACTTTGACAGGTCGTTGTGAAATCAGTGTCAAAGCCAAGAGACAGCGTGTTGGCAAAATTGGTGTTCAAAAATTGAGGGTAGCTTTTCAGTGTGCTGTTTCAGATAATTCCAGATGTGAATCCTTTCTCTATAGGTGGTCTTCAGGAAGAGTTGTCACCATTGCTCTGCGTTGTACTTTAAACCTGAGAAGAATACAGCAAGACGCTGTACACTCTGTTGCTATGATGGAAAAATCAAACTTCCGCATATTAATAACCTTGATAAAGTTAAACAGTTGTTTATTGGTAGCAATGAAAGCTCAAAAAATTTCAAAGAGAATATTTCCCAGTAGGCCTACACTATTGCAAGAACTGAGATTACTTAGGCCTAATACTCATATCAGGGGCGGCTCCTGATTAAAATTCTAGGGTGGGCCAGATGATACTATTGTTGTTACATATTAAATATTGTTTTATATTTGGAATTTATTGTTGCCAATATTGCCATTATCATCATTCCACACAACACAAAATTTGTAACCAGTTTTAATAAATAGTTGATGCATTAAAAACTGTACCCACATGGCTCTTTATTAATACATATATTCTCTCCTGTGCTTGGATGAAGCAAATTTATCCATCAGCTTGGTTGATGAGTTCATAATTATTTAATTTCTAACTTTGTTTTCAGAGCTATAGAAGAAAATGGGTTTGTTTAAAAATTCAACTTTCAATTTCCTATTTCGGCATACAATCCACATATTAAATAACTACGTACCGTGCCACAAATTATTTAAAAAAACCACATTTATACAGTAAAAATTTCAGCTTCGTCGACAGAACTCGCTGACACATTTGTACTGTACTTGGAATATCAGACAACTGAAAATGTATACTTATATGTTAGTCTTATGTCAGCAATCTGTGAACAATAGCTGAATACCTATTTAAGAGCGTGGGGTGAGTTGAACCATTCTCCCGTAATCCTGTTTGAGAGAGACAGAAGCAGGAAGCTTCAAAGCAACGCTACGGGCCCAATCTGCTGGCCCTTGAAGAGAGAGAAAATTCCCTTCATAGCACTGAAGAATTCGCGTGCAAGACAGTGCTATGTCCACTGTTTCCTCACCTGGCCCATCAAGCCATATACTTGACATGGGACTTGCTGTGGACCGGCCCTCGCTATGACGATACACCGTACGAGACTGTCAGGATCTTAAGCTAGGGATGAGTTATTTATAATGAATTCTCTTAAGAGATTCTAGAAGGGTAAAACACTTATTTTAAGTTGAGTATCTGTAATATAAAGTAATTTTAAAATACATTCATTAAATAAATTCTTTGCAATGCTGCCTAACGGCCTTGGGTGGGCAGGGCCCATTCGGCCCTTAATGACGCACCGTCCATGACTCATATAATACTGATATCTTCGAATTCCAATATCGACTGATGCTGCCGAGCAGCACGAGTTGTCTATTGTATATTAAAATAATTGGATGAATCTTCACCTTTTACTAAAACTGAATATCTTGACAAGTAATTTTGCTATGACTACGTTTGTTGGCTTGAGACGCTATGCACGTTACGCACAATCAATCAAGCCACAACTTACTGGATTATGTCATCCGTGTTTTAAAAGAATTGCTAATATTCATTTTACCAAGATGTGTGCCGGCCGTAGTGAGCGAGTCAAGTGTTCTGCAGCACGCATGCACTCAGGAGTCAGCAACATGCAAGTGCCGGGCGGCTGGCTGGCATTTTGTTTCAGGGTGCGTTCTTAGAGGTAGTTTGTGCTCTCGGCACGATTATTCATATGTGAAGAGTCGGAGGTGAACTCAATTACAGTTAACAAGTAGTTCCGTGAAGAATTAAGGGCCCTTCATTTCTTGAATTGTGAGATTCAGTCCTTATTCCTGCAATTAGATCGATTTATCTACGGAATTCTGCTGGTAGCACTGCCATTATACGATTTGCACAAAATATAACTGAAATATTGTGGTCTAATACAGCGGTGGATTCTGAGATATTGATAGTCCACCGCTCAAATGTTCAGGGAGAGTTGGGTTGTTGGTAGCACTGCTCTATCTGAGAATAAGCGCATATACTGTACAGTATATGTTATGGTGTGCACTGTACATGCACAATTTGGCAGAAATCCAGTGAAAGGTATGAACGTTACTTTCAGTTAAAAAATGATACCGGTACGTAGAATTATTTTGGTAACACTGATAGGCCTATATACAGTTTGTGTGTTGCTTAAGATCTATCTTCAAATAGAGTTTCAAACTATTTATGTGAACAGATTCTACGATATCGAGTCCAGGGGTCAATTTTTCTTAGAATGATACTAGGCAGTTGGTAGTCTCGTATACTCTGTATATAGGCACACTTAAGGCCGCTTAGGCACACATTGCACGTGAAGAAAACTATGTGTGGGTCCGTAAATTAGTATGGCAGTTGCATGGAGATAAATGTGCATATAACAGTGTGCTAAGTGTTAAGTTTGTTCCGTACACTTATTCAGAGACAAGGACTTGAGATTAGTAATACACAGTTGGTACCCGTGGCGACTCTTATAATAAGCACTGTGTTATGTACTAAAGCATGCATCGTACTGATCTCGAATTCAGCCCAGCTTAGGACTTTGACTGAGCCGAGGCTCGAACCAACTTGTGCACCATTGGAGAGAAAAATTGTAAATATGGGATTAAAATAATTTAATAATTATATATGCATTATGGGATGTAAATGATGCATAATGAAAGTATTTTGGAAAATTTTGAAGCATTTTGAAGCATTTGGAAATATTCTGGTGAATGAGATTTTAACTAAGGAAGAGTTGGATCATTCGAAGCTGGAAATTGTACAAGGCTTCATGTTTAGCACCAGAAAACCAGTTTTGGTCAGCTAGGCCACAATAACAAAGCGATGCACACGACCCGTGGATAAGAGGCTAGTTCCAGGAGCTTCTATCTCAATATTTCAGCAGCCAATCAGATTAAAGCACATAAATTTTGTGGGAATCGCTTTTATATAAATTTGGCATATATAAAGCGAAATGAGCACATCTACAGGTGTAGAATGCAATATGAATTTTATTTGGTTAAAAAGAAATATAAATTATTGGTTAATAGAGAAACTATGAGTATATTTCTATTAAAATACATCAGTGCGAGGCTAGGGTAGGAGGCTAGTGATGGCACGTGCGTCACAGCAGAGAAGCGAGCCAGGACTATCACGCAGCTACTTGACACGAGCGGACGTGTTGTCGCACGCGCCTAGCAGAGAGGCACTTTTTGCACGGAACATAAGCCCGGTCGACAAACGCTATTGTACTGTCGGGAGATCGAGGAATCGCCGAGGAAGTTATCAGAGGAGCCGGTGAAGTGCAAATGCACTAGATTTGAAGAGATCAGCGTTTATTGAAACATAATATTATCAGAACGAGACTTCGCTAATACAACAGCATTCTAAAGAAAAGCAATAACCAGCAGTATTGCCTACTTCATGCTACAGTATTGCTACAACATATTCAACAGTATATATTCTACGTTATAACATCACAGTCAACATCATAATCAACATGATGACGGCGAACTTGAGTCGGGGAGGACAAACTTATTCTACAAATACTGAGGAAATTATTATGGATAACTAAATCAATGGAAGGAGGTTAATCTATACCATGGATTGGAAAGTCAGAGTGACTTGGAAGATCAAGGATCGATACGTCTACAACTGCTCAACAACTTGCAGTATTCCAAAATGAGTTTCTACACTACAAGCAAGATGTCCACTGCCATCAGGAGGAGATGTCAACCCAGGACTTTCGGATCTACGTTGGCGAGACCACTCTGCAATTCAGAGATAAGAAGAAGACGACCGCTTGCAGCAAATCGGACCAAGAAACGCAGTTCCCAGGTCGCAGACCGTGAAAATGGAAGATTCGCCGTTAGCAGCTACAGCCGAGGAGGAGAGCAGGTGAATGCAGCACGGCCGAGACGGGGTCGCTCACAGCTGATTCGCACGCGCCTGGCAGTAACTGGTTTCAAGGGGAGACGAGCGCTTTCAGTCTCAACGGAGAATCAAGAACATCTGATAGAGGTATTTTCCGGCAGCAGAAGACATCTCAAGATAGAAAAACCTATATTGCTCTAATATCTGTAGTTTTGCAGTAGCAGTAGAAATCCATTTGGGAGTTGACCAACTTCATTGTAGATATTCTTATCTTTATTCTATGTTTATAATAGCTAAAAATTTTGAGATTCATTGTAATTCTTTGATACGTCTTCGTGTGTCGTTTAAGACGTTATTTCATGCATTTTTGACTTAGATATCACGTTTCATGTATTTATTTTTGAAGGAATCGTTTTAACATACTCACTTTCGAACGAAACTCGTATTATAAAGGGAATGCTTCGATAATATTGTATCTCGAAGAGAATGCTTCGATAATGACATATTTCATTGAAATTACTTTCAAATTGTATGACCATTTGAACATTAAGATTGTTATTAACAATTACAAATGCGTAAAAGCGATAGAATACATTTGTATACTTATATTACATTTTTATGAAGTAAAGTATTATTGTGAAATGCTCTAACATTGTTTAACAGACATTACTATGTCAAAATACAAGTGAAATGTTTATTTATAACAATATGAATGTTATAAAATTCCAATAGCGGAATACAACTTATTTGACAACTATATAGTCTTGGACTATTGATATTACGAAAATACACTATAAAATAGGATCATGGTTGTGACAATTGAGCTCAAATGATGCCTATATTTATCAACAATTAAAGTGGAAACATTGTTAAACTGAAATAAATAGACCAGGAGATTTGTTAGTCTACCTGAGGTCTAGTATGTTCTAAAATAAGCTTAAATATGAATTGTTCATATATTTAAATGTACACCAGAAGCGTGAGGATATGTATTTATTTTTATTAACTACTAAAGACGAGCGAACTACGAATTAGTATTGTTAACATTTGGTAACGTGGAAAAACAGTCTATTATGGAACTAAGTGAACAAATGGCGCTAATGAAAGAAATAAGAAATACTGTGTGAGATGTATTGATGTGAACGAACATGTAATTGTTGTAATTGATGCACGAGGTTTAATAATTTAGAAGAGAGTTGGGGTTAGGGGTGCATTCTGAACGGTAATATACAATTGCGTATTTACCTAGTAAAATCACTAATTCTTCTACAAGTCTGTAGCAAGATGGTTTTTTATGGAAGTAATGCCGTGCGGAGTATTGGAGATTGTTGGCAGTAAGGAAAAGATGGACGTATGATATGTTGGGAGCGTAGTAAATGCCATTTATATGTATTGTTCACTGTATTGCGAGAGAAAGAAATGTTTCACAATGTGGAGCAACGAATTGATACAGTATGTGTAAGAAGCGCTAACACAAAGGTTAATGTTTGTATTGTTAATGTCTGAGAGTATCCGTATATGATCCACGAAGTGTGTAGAGTTTTTTTAGTAGTTTCGCATCGCTCTTTATTATATTGTTTTTTTCATTGACACGACATTCTAAGCTATATTTAACGTCAGTGTTTGATATTCAAGCTTTATTTACTTTGACATATTACCAGAAATACCTGAGAATTTATTGTTGTGTGAAACATTGTTCAGAGAACTGTTATTTAACAGAGAAACTATAAGACTGTCAGATCGCGACTGATAGTGCGAATAGTATATTTTTAATACCGTGTAAAACATGGAAAATTGTAGATAATGTAAATATTTAAACCTTATTTAATTTATAATATTATTATTAGAATAGATAGTCACGTTTTACACACGCATGTGTATAATGTAGGGTTTTTGCAGTGTTAACTTAATTTTTGATGATTGAACAGCTGATGTAGATCAGACTGCTTCAGTGACATAGTCACATGGTGACTGTCAATTGCGTAAACATTTTTATAAACTTAATGAAATTACATTGTTGTAACGATAATGTTTAAGAACATTTATTCTACAGATAGGACTATCTGGCGTGTGAGACGTTAAATTTTAACTTGCTTACTTATTTTATTGGTGATAGGGAATATTTTATTGTTTGTAATTGGTTTGGTAATAAATCCCAGGCACTACTTTTTGTTTGCCTGTTCGTTTTTTATAAATCTGATCATCTTTTCATGCTTGCAATCGACATGCGATAATACTGCGAATTAGTTTCTAGAATTCACGTAGTCTCAACTTTCACCGTTGACGCTCGAGATCCGAGATTCTCGTCCTACCAATTTATGTTAAGGATATTTTATTTCTAGTAAATGTGTAACTAATCGGTAGTGTTGTTGCATGGCCGGTATGTATCGAGAATTTCCTAGTCATTATCCTAGTAGGGTAGTGTTGGTTAATCTCGCTGGGTATCGACCTCCCTACAATCCTTTTCCATCTCAGCGGATATAGGCTATGACTATGCGGAATTCGGGTGCAGTACATACATTTGTAGGTAAGGACGTTACATGCAGTTAAACAGTTAAACCTATCAGCACGCGTAGAATTATGTTGGCAACAATGCTATGCACGGGTTGTTAAAAATTAATCTGAAATACTATTAGATACAAATGTGCCAATTTTGGAAGAAATCCATTTTTTTAGTATAGATGTTACGTGCAGTTAAACATTGAACCGATCAGGACACGTAGAATCATGTTCGCAGCACTGTGATATATGGGCTCCTGAAAATGACACTGAAATATTATGGTCTATATGTGTGCCAATTTTGGAACAGTTCCCATGAATATCTTCCGATATATTCAATTTAAGGTCCAAATTTCGACTGCAATTGTTCAGCATTTGGTATCACTTACATTTTCAAAAATGACCTTGGAATGTTCTCGTAGAGAAAGGACAGGCAGACACACATTTGATCTCATAATTCTAGTTTTTCAACATTTTTTCAAAAGCGACGGTACCGTACTGTAAATGTCTATTCAGGCCACTAGCTTGAAGAGATGTTAACAGCAAATGCCATAAAGAAAGAAGTGATGTAGGATTGTTGAAATGTATGCTGCAATGCAGCACGGGTATTTTAGTTATTATTAATAATATTTACAAAAAGAAAATCTATAAACTTGGAAAGTTTTCTCGTCTCTATCTGGACATATTCAATTTACTCTCTGTCGATAATCTGCATGACAAAATGATATTCTGCACATTTGTAACATAGTCGAATGGGAAGTGGTATAATGCCACTAGTTGCACGATTTCATCTAACACTTGACTGAGGGCTTTAAATCAACATTACAGAAATATTCATGTCTGTCATAATACACTATTCGTCTCGCACGTAAATTCTGTGAACGAGACGGCTAAACTGGTATCTCTTCAAGACGGTTAAATATGAGTGTGCTAATTATTCTACGTAGGCCCTAATAGCTTTGACGGTATTGTGCTTGCGGATTCGATAGTCACTGTAAAACCTTTTTAATATTATCAAATAATTATCATCATTATATAGCTCAATGGAATGACGTCGCACACATTGCGAAAGATTCTTGGAAAAATACTACAATTCAACTCCTCAATAACATTCTTGATATATTTTACAACAATCTTCAAGAATAAGCAATTCCATTTTGAGCTCTAAAACCTCCTACTTTCTTCAATAAATTGTTATTATATTCGTATATTATTTGCAATGCTAAAGAATTACTTCACGATCCTAGCAACAATTACCTCAGTCCTACACTGACTACTCTATTTGTTATAAACAAATTTCTACAATAATTTTAACTCATGTCGATGAAAATAACAGATAAAGCTGCTCGTTTCGACTAACATTAAATACGACAAGTTGGTCGTCTAAAATATCTCAATTGAAAATGTATAGCCTATTTTGACACTAGGCGAAAAGCCTAAACAATAGCTCTGTTTAGCGATCTATCAAACAATGATGACGTAGCGTCAGACTTAATGTCTGTGTAATCAAATGAATGCAATACACTTGCATTTAAAATGTGGCCTATTCTTCTACTCATGGCACTAAGCAGGCCCAACGAGAGGGGGGGCAGGCAGGGCTGGTGCCCCGGGGCCCGACCCTCCCAGGGGGCGGGGGGGGGCGTCCTAGGAGCTTAGGCCCGATCGGGATTGACTTGAATTTGCTACTGGCAATCATTTAGTGAATGCAATGAACTGTCTGTGAAAAATGTTACAAGGATTGAAAAACGTATTCTGTCAAGTGGACAATATTTTCCTTTACAAAGCGATTATGGGAAGAGCAACTGTCTAAAAGCGGTCAACTTAGGCGATGGGGCTTCGCTATGTATTGTTCACGGAATATACCTGAAGACAGAGAGAGCATACCATTATTCTAAATTCAGCTTATGCACCAATCCTTCAAATAATTTTCTCATCCCGCCACTTATTTCGCCAAGGCCACGAGAGCTTGTGCTGCCCTGGTGTGTTTGGTTAGATAGCTAAAGAGTTTCAAGTTTGGTGCGTCACGTCGAGAGGTGATAGTGTCTGAAATGAATATATTGTCTAGCTGAACGTATCGTATGCCGTGAAGGCAGGTAAGTAAAATAAATTTTAAAGTAGCGTCCGCACAGTAATTCACTTTATACACACATCAAAAAAAGTTTTGCATCACCTCGGTTCCAAGAGTTCCGGAACCGTTAAATACAAAGGGAATAGAGATCAACACAAACAACATTTCAGCTCGTTTTATTGCTCATGAGACCCACACATTGCATGTTGTACCATCATACAGCTAGAATTTCAGCATTTGTGGTCCAGATTGCAGTACACACCACTACCTCTAATACCCAGTAGCACGTCCTCTTGCATTGATGCATGCCTGTATTCGCCGTGGCATACTATCCACAAGTTCATCAAGACACTGTTGGTCCAAATTGTCCCACTCCTCAACGACAATTCGGCGTAAATCTCTCAGAGTGGTTGGTGGGTCAAGACGTCCATAAACAGCCCTTTTCAACATATCCCAGGCATGTTCGATAGGGTTCATGTCTGGCGAACATGCTGGCCACTGTAGTCGAGCGATGTCGTTATCTTGAAGGAACGCATTCACAAGATGTGCACGATGAGGTCGAGAATTGTCGTCCATGAAGACAAATGCCTCTCCAATATTCTGCCGATATGGTTGCACTATGGGTCGGAGGATGTCATTCAGGTATCGTAAAGCCGTTTCGGAGCCTTCCATGACCACCAGTGGCGTACGTCGGCCCCACATAATGCCACCCCAAAACATCAGGGAACCACCACCTTGCTGCACTCGCTGGACAGTGTGTCTAAGACGTTCAGCCTGACCAGGGTGCCTCCAAACACGTCTCCGACGATTGTCTGGTTGAAGGCATATGCGACACTCATCGGTGAAGAGAACGTGATGCCAATTCCGTGGGGTCCATTCAGCATGTTGTTGGGCCCATCTGTACCGCGCTGCATGGTGTCGGGGTTGCAAAGCTGGACCTCGCCATGGACGTCGGGAGTGAAGTTGCGCATCATGCAGCCTATTGCGCACAGTTTGAGTTGAAACACGACGTCCTGTGGCTGAACGAAACGCATTATTCAACATGGTGGCATTGCTGTCAGGGTTCCTCCGAGCGGCAATCCGTAAGTAGCGGTCATCCACTACAGTAGTAGCCCTTGGGCGGCCTGAGCGAGGCCTGTCATCGACAGTTCCTGTATCTCTGTACCTCCTCCATGTCCGAACAACATCGCTTTGGTTCACTCTGAGACGCCTGGAAACTTCCCTTGTTGAGAGCCCTTCTTGACACAAAATAACAATGCGGACGCGATCGAACTGCGGTATTGACCTTCTAGGCATGGTAGAACTACAGACAACATGAGCAGCGTACCTTCGTCCTGGTGGAATGACTGGAACTGATCGGCTGTCGTACCCCCTCCGTCTAATAGGCCCTGCTCATGCATGGTTGTTTACATCTTTGAGCAGTTTTAGTGACATCTATGAACAGTCAAAGGGACTGTATCTTGGATACAATATACACAGTCAACGTCTATATGCCGGAGATCTGGGAACCGAGGTGATGCAAAACTTTTTTTGATGTGTGTAGAAACGGAGTTGGGTGAAGACCAGTTTGGTTTCAGGAGAAATGTAGGAACAAGGGAAGCTGTACTAAGTCTTAGGCTGATTTTAGAAGGTAGAATAAGGAAAGATAAGAGAACGTTCATGGCTTTTGTAGACTTAGAAAAGGCTTTTGATAACGTTGATTGGACTAAATTGTTTGACATTTTGAAATCAATTGGAATAAAGTACAGGGATAGGAGGGTGATATACAATCTATACAGAAATCAGACAGCAGTCATTCGAGTTGAAGGACATGAGAGAGAAGCTGGTATTCAGAAAGGTGTAAGGCAAGGCTGCAACTTATCACCCATACTTTTCAATCTTTACATTGAACAAGCAATGAAGGCCGACAAGCCTAGTTAAAATATTTTGAATGCACTACAGTTCATTTTTTAAATAATATGAAAGAAACATTTAAGTCCCCTTGAAGAAGATTATGTAAACTATGAAATATTAAAATATTATTCAAATAATTCATGGTTTTTGGGCTAATGCTGTGTGAAAATAAAATCGTAATCCGGACCTTGAAAGCCTTAATCTACATATTAAAATATTACTTTGCGACTATTTTCCCGGCTGAAGTCTTCTATCATTTCACTGAAATCTACTGTAAACTTGCTGAACGGTCACGGGAGATCATAGCTGCACTGAAAAAGAATATGAATTATAAATTAGTTTGAAAAGTTTGAACATTTTGAAAAGTATAATTAATCAATCATTTAAAACAATCCGTTTCGCGGGGCCCCCGGTCAGTGGGGCCCTAGGCGGTCCCCCCCCCCCCCCCTTCCAGATCCGCCCCTGGTGCACGGCACAAACAATCCAACGTGTTATCTTAGAGTTAACACATGAGCCAATGTGCATGTCGTCATACAGCAAGGAAAATACGACATCATGCAATATGCAAAACTACACACATCAAAAAAAGTTTTGCATCACCTCGGTTCCCAGATCTCCGGCATATAGACGTTGACTGTGTATATTGTATCCAAGATACAGTCCCTTTGACTGTTCATAGATGTCACTAAAACTGCTCAAAGATGTAAACAACCATGCATGAGCAGGGCCTATTAGACGGAGGGGGTACGACAGCCGATCAGTTCCAGTCATTCCACCAGGACGAAGGTACGCTGCTCATGTTGTCTGTAGTTCTACCATGCCTAGAAGGTCAATACCGCAGTTCGATCGCGTCCGCATTGTTACTTTGTGTCAAGAAGGGCTCTCAACAAGGGAAGTTTCCAGGCGTCTCAGAGTGAACCAAAGCGATGTTGTTCGGACATGGAGGAGGTACAGAGATACAGGAACTGTCGATGACAGGCCTCGCTCAGGCCGCCCAAGGGCTACTACTGTAGTGGATGACCGCTACTTACGGATTGCCGCTCGGAGGAACCCTGACAGCAATGCCACCATGTTGAATAATGCGTTTCGTTCAGCCACAGGACGTCGTGTTTCAACTCAAACTGTGCGCAATAGGCTGCATGATGCGCAACTTCACTCCCGACGTCCATGGCGAGGTCCAGCTTTGCAACCCCGACACCATGCAGCGCGGTACAGATGGGCCCAACAACATGCTGAATGGACCCCACGGAATTGGCATCACGTTCTCTTCACCGATGAGTGTCGCATATGCCTTCAACCAGACAATCGTCGGAGACGTGTTTGGAGGCACCCTGGTCAGGCTGAACGTCTTAGACACACTGTCCAGCGAGTGCAGCAAGGTGGTGGTTCCCTGATGTTTTGGGGTGGCATTATGTGGGGCCGACGTACGCCACTGGTGGTCATGGAAGGCTCCGAAACGGCTTTACGATACCTGAATGACATCCTCCGACCCATAGTGCAACCATATCGGCAGAATATTGGAGAGGCATTTGTCTTCATGGACGACAATTCTCGACCTCATCGTGCACATCTTGTGAATGCGTTCCTTCAAGATAACGACATCGCTCGACTACAGTGGCCAGCATGTTCGCCAGACATGAACCCTATCGAACATGCCTGGGATATGTTGAAAAGGACTGTTTATGGACGTCTTGACCCACCAACCACTCTGAGAGATTTACGCCGAATTGTCGTTGAGGAGTGGGACAATTTGGACCAACAGTGTCTTGATGAACTTGTGGATAGTATGCCACGGCGAATACAGGCATGCATCAATGCAAGAGGACGTGCTACTGGGTATTAGAGGTAGTGGTGTGTACTGCAATCTGGACCACAAATGCTGAAAGTCTAGCTGTATGATGGTACAACATGCAATGTGTGGGTCTCATGAGCAATAAAACGAGCTGAAATGTTGTTTGTGTTGATCTCTATTCCCTTTGTATTTAACGGTTCCGGAACTCTTGGAACCGAGGTGATGCAAAACTTTTTTTGATGTGTGTATCTGGCTTTCAATCCTCTTGTAAATTATTCTAGACAGGATCTTTGAAGCATGAGTAATCAAGCTGATTGTACGGTAATCTTCACATCTGTCAGCTCCCACTTTCTTTGGTATAGGGAAGATTACATTCTTCTTGAAATCAGGGGGTACCTCACCTGTCTCATAAATCCTACACACCAAGTGAAATAACCTGATCAGACCTTCATCTCCTATGCAGCGTAGCAACTCAATCGGTATATCATCTATGCCTGGTGCTTTGTTCCTGCTTAAGTCTTCCAAAGCTCTATCAAATTCTGATCTCAATATTAAATCTCCTTTCGCATCCTCATCAATTTCCTCCTCCCTTTCCATTACATGATTCTCAATCTCCTTTCCCTTATACAAACTCTCTATGTAAGCTTTCCATCTCTCAACCTTTTCTTCCCTATCTGTTAGAGGCTTTCCATTTGTGTCCTTAATATTACAGCACTTAGTCTTCTTTTCCCCAAAAGTATTCTTAATCCTTCGATAAGCTGTGTCTACTTTTCCTAATTTCAGACAATTTTCTATACCAGCACATTTCTCTTTCAACCATTCTTCTTTCGCTTCCTTGCACTTCTTGTTAACCTCAATTCTCAGACGTCTGTATTCTGCTTTCCCCTTTTCATCTCTTAGATTCTTGTGTTTCCGCCTTTCATCCATCAATTCTAGTACATCCTGAGTGATCCACGGTTTTCTACCTATTCTTTCTTTCCTACCAATGTTTTCTTCTGCGGATTTTGTTATTTCATTCTTCAAAAGTGCCCATTCGTCTGCAATTGAAGTTTGTTTAGGGTTTTTCATTAGTCCTTCCTTTATACTCTTCTTGAATCTTTCGTTTACATCCTTCTCTTTCAGTCTGTCTATTGCCCACCTTTTTGGTTTTTGACTTTTCTTCAGTTTCTTCAACTTTAATCTGCATTTCATTACAACCAGATTGTGATCAGAGTTTATGTCAGCACCAGGATATGTTTTACAATCCAAAATCTGGTTTCGAAACCTCTGCTTGACCATAATGAAGTCGATTTGGTAACGCCCTGTATCTCCTGGTCTCATCCATGTGTATATTCTTCTATTGTGGTTATTGAATAAGGTGTTAGCTATGACCAATTCATGCTCGGTGCAGAATTCTACCAGCCTGCTTCCTCGATCATTCCTTTCACCTAATCCGAAATCTCCTACTATCTTCCCTTCTCTCCCTTTTCCTACCACAGCATTCCAATCTCCCATTACTATAACATTTTCATCACCCTTGATATACCTCAGAATTTCGTCTATTTCTTCGTAGACCTTTTCAACATCCTCATCATCAGCTTGACTGGTAGGCATATAGACTTGTACCACTGTAGTGCAGGTAGGTTTTGTATTGATTTTTGCTACAATAATCCGTTCACTCCTAGGTAATTATTACTATTGGTGCTAGAGTTGGGAAATATATCCAAAGACTGAAACTAGGGTAACATTCCAGTATTTTCCTGGACCGAGTGTTAAATTAACCAGGAGAAAAATGACAATTACGCTAGGGCACTGAACTTTGTTTTTCTCTCATGGAACGTTAGTGGTAGGGGCAGATGGCCTAGTTGTTCCGCTCCTTAAAACAACAATAAGTAACGTCAGTGGTGTGCATGGCGATGGATAAATTAATATATTGCATGTAGGCAACCACGCAGATTTTCGTAAGACCAAATATTTGAACTCGGCTTAATTTAGAAGAAAATTAAGATGAGGTATTGTCGAATATTAATATAAATACCATTTTGTTTAGAGCTCGTGCAGTGGCTGTTATTATTAATGGACATTTCTACGACAGCAGAGCAGCATCGATCTGCAAAGTACTTATTTTTCAGGACGTGAAGAGATATTTTCTCTTGCGAATCAAGCTCTTTCGTGATACGCTTTAACGTCTCAGTACCATTAAATATAAAATGAGTTGCTCTCTTCATCTACGACTTGGAAATGACTCCGGTTCTTGACGAAGCCGCGGCAGGAATGCAGGATTCGGCTTCCTGACTGCGGTGTCATTCGTAGTCTTACTCACAGTTAATAATAGGCCTATTTTTCGTTACAGGTGTTAATTCATTTAGGGGCTTGCGACATTTAACAAGTGTTCTTGGTAGCTAGTAGGTTTACTATCGGATTTTTTTATTATGGATACTCGAGTTTAGGCCTTAATTACAACCAAACCAACAGACCTGTTGAAAAACGAGTTATACCAATATTTTCCTTGTTCAATTCTGCGTTAGACTATATAAGCCACTTATTTTCAAGTTTATTGATTATTTATTTATTTGTGGTTGTATGAAAAATTGCCCGTGTTTTTGACGTCTTTTCTAGGAACCGCTCACTTAAAACTTTTCATATGTGATAGGCACAAGTATTGGTAGTGCAAATCTCAAATTTCAATTTTTTTCAACTACCCAATAAGAAGTTCTTATACTTTTTTCTGACGTAACGTTTTCTCAGCCCAGGATAAACGTACAGCAGGAAACTTGGTCTCATTTTGAAGCTCTCATTCGTGATTATCGGAAACTACGACCACTGTAAACGTACAGTGTGATGAAGAATTTATGAAGAGTAATATTAATGGTAGGTTTCGTGCGTTCTGGTCCGTGCGATTAAAAGCGGGCGAGCCGGTGAATTCGAGTGCAGCGTTGCCGGGCAATTGTGTAATGGAATGTGAGTCACCTGGCTATGTACACATGCTATTTTCAGTCTTCCTGTTTACTGCTTATATGCCACATCACATCACATCCAAATGCCTCAGAGACCACCATTGTCTGAGGGCAAACTTGTGCTAACATATTACAAAATGGTAGAAGTATGGAAGCAATGAATGTTTTATGCCGAGAAGCCTTGCTTACCGTTGCTCCTGAACTCTGAAAACAATGTATTAAACACGCTAAAAGAATTGAAGACCACTACTGGGAGATAGATGGCCTGTCTGAAAATGTCCCTCATTTCGAGCAGGTCATAATTAACATGAATGCCAGCAGTTCTGATTAATCGGAACAGAGCCATTCTTCAGACGAAGAATACTGACTGAATTAAATATTATAAATAATGTAGATAGCCCATGTAAAAATTGTGCAGTCTGACATTTCCAAATTAGGAAGACAACCCACTTCTAAACCTGCCATTGAAGATCTAAAGCCCTTATGTGAAAAGGGTGATGGAAAATGAAATTTGTACGAGGAGAGAAAATAAAAGGTTGAAAGGAAACTTGAAGCAGTGTTCGTCCGTTGCGAGCCGCGACGACTGCAACTTAACGCGGCAACGCTGCACCGGATTTCACAAGCCCGCTCGCTTTTAATCGCACGGGCCGGAACGCACAAAACCTCCCATTAATATTACTCTTCATAAATTCGTCATCACACTGTACGTTTACAGTTGTCGTAGTTTCCGATAATCACGGATGAGAGCTTCAAAATGAGACCAAGTTGCCTGCTGTACGTTTATCCTGGGCTGAGAAAACGTTACGTCAGAAAGAGTATAAGAACTTTTTATCGGGTAGTTGAAAAAAAATTGAAACTTGAGATTTGCACTACCAATACTAGTGCCTATCACATATAAAAATTGCATTACCCTCAGCCAAGTAGTTTTCCATGTATATAGTTTTAAGTGAGAGGTTCCAAGAAAAGACGTCAAAAACACGGACAATTTTTCATACAACCACAAATAAATAAATAATTAATAAACTTGATAATAATTGGCTTATATAATCTCACGCAGAAATAAACAAGGAAAATATTGATATAACTCGTTTTTCAATAGGTCTGTTGGTTTGGTTGTAATTAAGGCCTAAACTCGAGTATCCATAATAAAAAAATCCGATAGTAGTATCACTGGCGGGCAATGAACCATTGTCGCTCGGTTGGGGTTAGTTTGCATCAACTAGTACTGTAGATATAATTCAGTATTTGCTGACGCGTTAATTTTCCGGTTTGTTTCTGAAGGCCTCCACGTTATTGAATGAAGTTTACTGTAAAGCAGTAGTTTTCACAAATATTAATGAAGTAAATTACAGTATATGATTCTCCAACAGCGAACAAAATAGAACACCAAAAAACGTGCGAATTGTGTAGACTGAAGGGGAGGCTAGTGGTTGTTGTATAACAAGAGAGTTGTATTGGCAACATTGTTGTAACTATTTGTCTTGGAGAGTAGAAACTTAGACCCTCTTAAAACCACCCACTGCTGGACGAAAAACATGTATACACTGTGCTGTGCTATATAGCCTCTGTGACATGATCAATCGCATGCAGTATTCTTAGTTGCCGACTGGGAATGCGTTGCCCCTGTCAGCACCAGGATTCGAACCTCTGGTCTGCAGACTTGCTGTAGACCCCCATCACGGTCATTGGTGAGCTACACCGCGGGGTCTTACTTGAAGGTGCGAGAGCTTTTACTTCAATATCAGAGAGTCTTTTCTATAACCACTAAATGTCAATGTTCACCAAATTTTTACTCCAAAATATCACAAAAATAATCACCCAAAAGGCCTATAACTCAATATTTTGGACCTAATTTTTGCAAAATGTTCCGGAGGAGGACCTCCGGACCCCACTCTGAGGTTGGTGATATTCCATACCCCCAGATCCCTACTCCCCCATAATCTTGGCTTAAATCCACCCCTGATGGTCACCAGACATAGATAGGATTGGGTATTTTGAGGAGAACCTGGCTTACTGCAAAGCAATATTTAAGTATAAGAAATCCACTGACTGCAAATTACAAAATATACGAGTAGTTCAAATTCACATTTTCTTCTTTTGTGCAAAGAAACCACGGATCAGCTGCAATCTACTGATAGCACATAGTAACTTGACTTACGTATGAGTACTGTAATTATGAAAATATATTTTGCTTTGTTTAACGTACAAAGTTGTGTGATCGCCCTTCAACCAAAACACTTGATCAGTGTTTTGGCTTGGACCCTAGGGCGTGACTCTTCAAGGGCAGCAAGTTTTAGGAATGCCAACATAAAAACACTATATGTAAAACGTATTGACTTTGTGTAAAAATCATGTTTTCATTATGAAAAGAAATTACGTCATATGTTACAGAGGCCGTTGTACTGCACAGTGTACAGTATACCCTTTCCATCTCTTTTAACATGCAGATCAGTGAGCTGAACTTCCCGTTGATTAATATTTGGGTCTTAGGACGTTGTGGTCATCAATCCTTTTTTCTTACTGTGCGTGTAGAACTCTTTCCGACTATCTATATCTGAAGTTAATCATCTATTTTTAATTAATTTGGATTAGAATTGAGGGGGAAATGAATGTACGATGATGCAACTACAGCCTTTGGTTATAGGGTTAAAACGATGAATCATGGAAAATAAGCTTAGAATCACCGACGGTGGAATTCGAACCCACCTGTTTCCGAGTTCATGGACAACAACTTTTTTCAATGTGAATTTCTTCCCCAAGTTAAATAGGCTACTGTAAAAGCGATGAAATTACGGTCCGGTAAATGCAATTTTTTTCAAATATGTGTACGACAAACGAGCATATTGCTTTTTACGAGTATCACTGAAGTTCTAAAATTATTGATATCAAAGAGGATCTGCAGAACTTTAAATCTGAACACTGTGCATGCTTACAGTATTACCTCATCGGGGCAAATTTAGATCTGTCAAACGTCAAAACTAAACAGTATAGTGAATTTAATGAAAATTTGCCTAGTTTTCGATGGCTTTATTCTGATATTTATTTTTGCTATTTGAAAATAATGCATTGGTACGCGCTTGTCAGGTATAAACATTAAATTTGAAAATAATTTTGCGTGCATTACTCCAGTTTCACTGCTGTAAATTTTTCATACCAGCATTAACGTATTTATATTGATAGTATTGATAATGTGATATGATATTAATATAGCCTGGATTTAGTGGAATATATTTGAAATATTATTATTATTATTATACAGTATGTATTACAGCCAATGACCAGATCAGGACATTTTAATTGAACGCCCGTAGACTCCCTACAAGTTCAATTTCAAGAAGCTCCTACTTTGGCTACTAGACTCCACTGTCACTGACACCCAGGAGCGAACGTTGGAACTTGAGCGTTTCTAACCAAATAACCTACAAATGTTGGCTACACACTACCAATTGAAGTGGCAGGTTCTTTTACATACCATAAGTCTATGTCATGGGCCTTCCGGCTTTACTTCCCCTCCGAATAAAGGCATATTGAGGGATTTTAACGCTTTTAAAAATCCGACGACTTTGGCCGGGTTTAAACCAGCAATCTTGGGCATAGCAGTTCTGCATGCTACATGTATTATTATTATTATTATTATTGCTTGCTGGTTTTTTATGTTCTTGTAATTGATTTCGTGATGAACATTTTGTACAAAAATAAAAATTGCGCAAAATTAGTCTGTGCAAATTTTACGAGGATTATAAATTAATTTTACAGAATTTGGTTATAGAGGAGGGCCCGTCTCCGCTGTCCACAGCGCTGGGCACTAGCCAACTTCCTCATAGCGAAGTGCATGACGTGTTTACTGTTCCTAACACGGAGTGAACAAGTAGTACCGTGAAGAACTAAATCGCCTATTTTCATATATCACACTGGTCTTTTCCATTAAAACTCTCCTGCCCATTAAAACGATTTTGCATGTGATAGGCCAATACTAAATAGCTTTTGATTCACAACCTATGTCTTCACAAACACCATTACAATGAAATGTTATGATGGGGCCGATAGCCTAGATGTTAGGCCCCTAAAAACAACAATTATCATCATCATCATCGAAATGTTATGCGCTAGAATACGGTACGGTATATAGTTTCAATATCGGTGATTAAGATACCTCCCGCGAGCTGGTATGTTTCTGCGACGAACCAATGCTCGGCTTCTATGATCAACGAAAAGTAAGCTACAGAATTTAGTGCCCTTATATAATGATTATTATCATAGCTCATCATGCGGATCATCTTTTCAATCGCCTGAATATGATACGAGAAATAAAAGTTTTAAAATTTCGAACAGATACCATCTTGAATTTTTGAAGGAAAAAAAGGTCATTATTAGATGTCTCTACACTAAGCTCTGGATTCGCATTACCAAGTTTCATTACACTCGGGTTATTAGATCGCTAGAAATGTTATTTTGAATTATTTTTTTTGTTTCTCAGAATTTCGAAAGTCACACATTTGTCCTTACTTAACAGTCATCTAACAACATACAAAATTTCAGTTTGATTGCTTAAATAGTTTCGGAGATATTGAGAACCACTGAAATGTATCGTATGGATGCCATGTTGGATTGTTTTATATAGCCTACACTGGCGGAAAAATATCCCAACACCATCAAATAAGGAATCTAGAGTACGGAAATTTCGGTAATATATTTGGCGAAGTAACATATTTAATTGATTAAAAGTACAAGACAACAGGTTAATGTTCGTGCGAGAAAAGCTATCGCTAATGAGCCATGCTGGTCCATTAATCACCAGACTGTTGAATGCAGGCATACAAATGGGCATGCATTGTGTCGTACAGGTGCCGGATGTCAGCTTGCGGGATGGAGTTCCGTGCGTGTTGCACTTGGTCGGTTAATGCCGGTTGAGGATGACCCTGGAGTTGTCGTCCAATGATGTCCCATACGTGTTCGATTTTGGACAGATCGGGGGATCGATCAGGCCAAGGCAGCATGTCGACACTCTGTAGATCCCGTTGGGTTACAACAGTGGCATAGGGGCGTGCGTTATAATGTTGGACCCCCCCCGGGAATGCTGTTCATGAATGGTAGCACCGGTTGAATGACCAAACGGACGTACACATCTGCAGTCAGGGTGCGTGGGATAACTACGAGAGTGCTCCTGCTGTCATAGGAAATTGCTCCCCAGACCAGAACGCTCAGTGTGGGTCCAGTGTGTCGACGCCAAAGGCAGGTGCTCACCTGGCCTCCTTCTAACCAACACATGGCCATCACTGGTACCAAGGCAGAATCGGTTTTCATCAGAAAACACAACGGACCTCCACTCCATCCTCCGATGAGCTCTTGCTTGACACCACTTAAGTCGCAGACGGCGGTGTTTTGGGGTATGTGGAATGCACGCCGCGGGGTGTCTGGCTCGGAGCTGTCTTTCAAGTAACCGATTTCGAACAGTTCGTTGTGTCAGTGTGGTGCCAACTGCCGCTCGAATTGCTGCGCCAAAGCCATACGCCGAATACGGCGGTCCTCCCTCTCGGTGGTGCAACGGGGACGTTGGCCGAGCGGTCTAAGGCGTTTGTCTTAAGATCAAATTTTCTATATATAGAAAGCAAGCGTTCGAATCCCTTACCCGGCATAACTATTACCTCAACATTCGTTGCCAACACTGTATCATTATGGTACTCAGTATACAAAACCGCAGATAGAGTGCATTATTTAAGGCAACTTTTTCCAAACATAGCCGGAGACTGTCGATGGTTAACGATTGCATTAGGAGCCGCTTAATGAGCCGACATAATCTAAGCCGTCATAAAAATAAGCCGACATAAAAATAAGCCGCTAAATATGCCGACATAATATAAGTCGCTAAATAAGCCGACATAATATAAACCGCTAATTAAGCCGACGTAATACAAGCCGCTAAATAAGCCGATATAATATAAACCGCTAAATAAGCTGACATAACAGCCGACGCTAAATTACTCCTTCACCAGAACTGTTGTAACCTTTGTAGTATACACATGAGACTGACAAGTCAGTTGCTACTATGGATTTTACTGTAACCAACAAAGCTAAACAACGTTCACTCTATAAAGGCTACTCTTATAACTATAAGCGGCGAAATGTGGATGGAATAATATTCTATCGATGCTCCAAAGAGAAGTCAAAAAGATGTCGAGGCGATCTGAAAAGTAAAAATTGTGCGGTCTTAAAGTGTGAGTGATCATCAGTGTAGTGATCCGAACGAAATACGGTTGCTGTTGACAAAAAAATATATGACGATTGGGAAGGAGGCGGCCATGGCCTTAGAATTAAAGCTATCCTAGTGTTTATCTAGGGTATAAACAAAAAGAGTTCCAGCACAATGTGGTGGTTAAATCTGTTAAATTCAGTTTTGTATATGCTAACCTGTTTAATTCTAGTGTCTGTAGTAGCGTGTGTACTGGGAAGGAGGTGGCCGTGGCCTTAGAATTAAAGCTATTCTAGCGTTCGTTTAAAGTAAAAGTGGGGGATTAAATCTGCAAAATTCAGCTTTGTATATGTTTACCTGTGTAATTCTAGTATCTGTAGTAGCCTGTGTATTGGGAAAGAGGTGGCCGTGGCCTTAGAATTAAAACTATCCTAGCGTTTGTTTCAAGTAAAAAGTGGGAAACTATGAAATTCCAGGTTCAAGTAAGCAAAGAAATTTAAAAAGAGTTAATGGATTCAACAATGTCTTAACCGCTACAGCTACAGTTCGGCCATGTCTCTCTTATCAGACAAGCATTGAATTTCAGCTGAATGCTGCTTCCCCGTCCGCTCTGCATGAGAGAGTTCAGTCTGGTTTGCTGTGGGTTTGGCTAAAGGGGTATTTCAATCATCAGCCCCGTGTCTTTAAGTGTACAGGGAACTCGGAATATCATGGTCGTCAGCTCCATGTACTTAAACGTGATTAGAATTACGATATTTCGGTAATCACTCATTAACACCGTATAGTATAAAACTTAATGTATAGGCCATTAGCTCTGTATACTTGGGTGTGTAAAAAAAATTGCGACATCGTGGTCATCAGTACCGTGAACTTGATGTTTAAGAGAGTGTTGGAGGCATCTTAGAGCATTTTGGAAGATTTAATTAGATATTAGCTAATTTACAGGGACCGTATTCATTTGTAAGTTGTCTGTCACCGCCGGTTAACTAGCATTTACCGTAGCACCATGGCAAGCCACAAAGCCCCGGATGCGGCTATGGTATTGACATCCTATGCCTCGGCTTCCTTAATACCGTCGGTTTTGTAAGAGAGTACCAAAGAAATATCTGCAAGAGGAACACCTAACTCATGTATATAAAAACAATTCTAAACGTTTGTCTAGAGAATCTGTGTACAATTTTAAAATAAACCATTCGGGTACTCTGGCTAGTGCCGCTAGGTGTCTTAACATCTAGGTTATCTGTCTTGGTTAAAAAGAAATATCTATGTATTTAAACATACAGTATCACAGTTGCTTATAATAAAGTTAAGAGCATACAGGAAATGTAGCATTTAAGACATATTGGTAATCTTAATAAATAAATGGCCGTGCGATTTAAATAATCCCTGTCATTTAAATAAATAGTAAATATTACATTCCTCTCACGCTACTCAGCTACCTGTAAGGAAATGTAACAAGATTTTTCTTGTTTAAACGTTAAAGTAAACCCTCTACCTGTATAGCTGTGCATGTTGTAGCAAAACCGCATGTTACATAATAATAATAATAATAATAATAATAATTGGAAAACTCATGCTATGTCGCTCCACTGAATCACTGTCCATTACTGTCCTGCACAGCACAGAGCCAAGTAATGATGATGTCACCACCACACCGAGTTTCGATGAGCTCGCTAGCTCCCCAGGTTTCACACGCTGCCAAACATTCGCTACACAAGTTTCTTCACACTGGTCATTCCTAAAATATGCACGGTTGCAATACTACATTGACAAATAACGTAGTGTTACATTTGTGCATTAATAACACTACGTGTTATTTCGTCGCTCAATAAGGATCGATCACGACCAGATAAGATTTTATCTAACTTTACTAAGGTCGGACGAATTATCTTTCAATAGATATGTCTCAAATAATTTATATTTAATGAAGAGCAAAGCCTTCCTTCAATTCAATATTGGTTTGTCATTAACTGAATGTATTTTCATTCTTCACAAAGAATGTTCATAAATGTTTAACTTCACGTCGTAATCATAACGAATGTAACTTGCTAGATCGACGAATTGTTTATAATATTAGGTGATATTTCATATTATATCACGCGTAGATTTCTTCTCCTAACTATGAATTCTTCTTACAGAAAGAGTGCCCAAGTTCATTTTAAGCAAAATGAATTTACTGAAAATATCAAAGACAAAATGTGTGAAGTCTTGAATAAAAATCGAAATCGTCGAATAATAACTTCCTTAAAGATTTTCCCAATGGGAAATAAATTTCTGAACGGCTGACTTCAGTTCAGAAACTGAATCATAAAATATTTTTCCAAGTATAGATGATGAATGACTATCATCCTATACAATCTTGAAGAATAAAACTGAATAAACATCGAAGTGAAAATACATGAAATAAATATGGAGATTTGTTGTTCACAAATGCCGTCAAACATACTCAAACTATAGAATAATGAAAAACATTTCTACATTAGTCTCGTGGAAAATTGAAGTTCATTGTCAGGTATTAGAAAATACTCAGCTGGATCATCATCCAGGTATGATTGTTGAAATCAAACCCATTCCACTCCATCGGATAAGAACTGCGACCTCGAGAATAGAAATATTTCCTTCTCGGCATATTCGTCTCCTCCGGGCATCGAACATCATTCCTCGAACATGGATTCCATCTCGAACAATCATCGGGCCTAGTATCTTCTATCTTCTGTCTTCCCGTTGATGATTCTTCAATAGTCGACATCACTCGAAAGTCCTCCATCATTATCGAGCAATAATTTCTTAATAGCATCATCGTTACAAATTAATTTGTAAGTTGAACGTCGATTCACTATCGTAGATGTTTATGTTCATTTGGTTGGTCAATGAAAGATTATATCTGCTCATAGTCGAGAATAAATGTACATGAACATGCATTAAATGTACTGGATGGAATTATACATAATGTATCATGTTGTCTCGGCATTATATCATTCTAGATAGCTATTATCGTTGTTCCTTAACGTTGTTCCATGTTGCTATTCACAATCCTGTCTCGACATATCCCAATCGCGTAATAGTTTTAATCCATCATCTCACACATACTTAAAATGTCATAAACCAATTCCACTTTATAATTGTCTGTAGCCATCATAGTGTTCATATACAGTAAAGTCACAATGTTCATACAATCTCACTCTACTTACTTATTGCTGCAGCGTGAACTTGCCTGTGTTGAAGTCTCACTGCACTAAAATGCTTCTATCTGCGCTGAGATAAGTAACTTTCTTTGACAACACAAAGTGTCCTATAACTTTCAAATTCCTCGACGAATTTCCTTAAATCTTCTTATGGTGAAGCCTTATCACTGGATAAGTATAATGTATACTGTTTAGTTTCCACAAAGTCGCTATTTAACTAAATATCCTCCGCTCAATTTCACTTAGTTTTAGCGGGGCTCTCAAAACTATTGGCCGGTATCGCCACTGTCTCTCGTGTCGCGTAGGACCGCACTCAGTATCGTGTCTACGGGAATGAACTACCCCGGGTAACACGTCTTGTAGCTTCGAAGTCAGTCGAGAGAAGAGCACTTCTAGAAGCCCTTCAACTCGTCTGAAATTTGGCGCCATTTTTGGTCACGCATAATTATGGGCGCGCACTTAAAATAAAGCTTATTACAGTGAAATTCTTCCCTTTTGCGTCATTCAAAGTAGTAGTAATATCTTCTTTTAATTTTCTTGATGTTTTCAATGAAATAGAATTGTTACATAGGGCTTAAATGGCATAGTTAATCACATTAACTAGGTAAAAATCCATATGTGCTTCCATAAACCCTCCTCTCATTGGCTGTAAGCATATATCCAATGATATATTTTATAACAATTAACTGGTAATATTTCGCGCTATTTCCTTGTTGCTAGGCACTTTTCCAGTGATCGAGAATATTCTGGGGCGTCTCTGATCACGTGATGGGTTTCTCCCACTGCCTGCGTTCGCTAACAAAGCTCTCTTGAGCCAACTTTCTAGATTTATATTGCAATGTTAAACTGTATCATGGGCTCGAAAAATAACTTCATTTTCATCATGAATCATCCAAATTTCGGGCGCAGTACCATAAATGGTTCGCGAAATATCGGCTCAAGTCGGGCGTTAACATGCAGTCACGGTGCATGCTTTAACGCTCACGGCTAGGGGTACGACAGCACCTGTCGTCCGTCCGCTGCTGTTGCCGCTGCTGCTGCTGCTGCTGCTGCGGAAAGCCTGATAATCATGTCGGCAGCACACTAAGTCGAGATGTACTCGCTGCTAAGGGCTCGGTCTCATGCAGTCAAGAGCATTTCTTTTGATATCGCTCATCAGCTTCAACTTGTAATGGTTATTATTTAGTGCCCCATGTTGGTAGCGACAAATGTAACAGTTTCGCTAGCCCACACTGTTGGGAGAAAATGTAATTGTTTACCTTTGCCTAAGCTATGTTGTTTTAATGGGCGCCAAGACTTCAACGCAATGCTGAAATCTAAATTTGTATTTAACAACGTCTAGCTCTGGCAGAACACCTTCAAGACTCTATTCACTCAGATCGTGGTATGATTTGATCATTAACCCAACAAACAATTGTATCAGGAGACGGAATTGGTCTATATCTAATGCTACCTACTGAAAGCAAAGATTGCATTGTAAAAGAAATGAATTTATTATATAAAACAAGTATAGCAAAATTAATAATAATAATAAGTACAAAATTTAAATTGGAGCGTTGTGATTTGAATATTACCGATAGAAAATTACGTGAAAACGGAGTCTGATAAATTGATTTTACTCTTATTTCCAAGCTATGAAGTTACTGAAATATGAAATGTAAAACAAAGAAAAATGAGAGATTGCGTATTTCTGCGTCATTTGCGCTTACCATTGGAAATTGCCAAGGCATTTCCCTCGTACTTGCTGATGCTGTGAGCTTCCCACAGTCTCCTGGACGTCGTCATCTCCGTCGGAATTTGATGATATTCTGGTAGATTAGATAATTCTATGGTCCGTACCTCGGACCCAAACACTCGTACAACCGCACTGGTTAAGTTTTGCAAAAGTCAGTCTTCAACTCCACTGAACATCGGAGCGACACGCACTTGCAACCGTACTCCGCAAGTTCTACACAGATAGTCCGTTCCACGGAACATCGGAGCGTCCCCCGCGTATAACCATACTCCGCAAGTATTTCACAGATAGTCCTTGTTTCACGGCGCGTCGAACGATATATGCACACGTTGGCTCCCCCACTCTTCAGCCGGCTTCAGCTTGCGTGGTCCTCACTGATTGGTTGACCCACCGCTAGTTCCCCTCCTCTGGTTTCTTTACACTCGGCGCGCGAGAGGGAGAAGTCGTTTTCCGTTCCAACAATTCGCCTTTCCTGGACGATGCGACCCAAGATTGCGTCATGCTTCTCGACAAGATTAAGCGTGTACTTGAAATCCCAGTGAGTCACGTCTCTCGATATACCCTAACTGACGAAAACTCCGTAAAATTCCGTAATCAGATAATTTTCTATGATATCGTCGTTCGTAATAATTTGCTGGATAGCGTTTTCTAAGACATAGAAAACCTATCTGAATGCTAATAAATTTTATAAAATGCTCCGAAAATACCTAAATAATAATTATAATAAATTAATAATAATAATAATAAATTAACATGAAAAATTCTCTTGGCTGAACAATTTGCCGCGTAAATAAATATCGAATGGCTTCCTACTGACTTATGCCAGTTGCATAAAACCCCTCGAAAAACACGTTACATATTCGCCTCGGATCATCGGATGATTTACCGTGACGACGGTCCATTATCCGATTATCCCAGACACGTTAATAATCCCCATCCAAAATACATATTACATAAATGAAATCACCCTAAATTACAGATATATACACTCATAATTTTTCTTCACGCACTTTGTGTCAAAGTTTGTTGTCACTATGGATTGCACTTTGCAACCAGTCCAATGTTTTACATATGGAATAGTGTTCCACGGATATTTCCGCCTCTCAAATTTCTCTATGTTGGAGAAATAGACATAATTAATGTGTGAGCACTATGTATTTATGATGTCATATCACACGCATTGAAGGTGTTCTGATATATTTATATCACCATAGAACTTCCTAATTTCACTGGAGGTCCCCTCCTTATGGTGACATTTAATTCCACTTATCACTGAGCACACGATCACACTATTGTGGCAGCGCCTCGTGACCATAATACTTAATCTCTCTTTAAAGTAGATTAAATTAATATTGACTTCTGAAAAAAAAAACAGTAAATGCGCATTACATATAACACCAAATATTTCTGTGCCGTAATCGCCCTGTCTTGTTAAGTTCCCGTTAACCATATTCTACTTAATACTAGTTCTCAACACAGACCATTTCTCCTCACACAAATAATACCATTGTACAAATTATCTTAAATTACACACTTACAAATCTTACATGGCGAGGCCGTAAACAGAAATCACGTGTGCTGATATGTATGAGTTTCATGAAGGACTGTCTCGCATTCTGATGGCCCATCTTTTGCCTCGTGGACGCCTTAAGCAAAAATACCATGTACAAGCGCTCACCCATCTCTTGGAGGCAAATGGGAATTCACCAGCGCTACCAAATTCTGGCCTTGGTGTATCGAGACATTTTAGTGCTCAAGAGCATCCGACAATCCCGTCATATTTCCCTGTACCTTAAAAACTCTCATTTACTTACATACTACCCCCATGTGTGACTTCTGATACGCCTGCCTTGAAGACCAGATCTTCCACGCACCAGACACCACACTTACTCATTTGATAGGCTGGCTCGCCAGCTAAACACACTCACTTTATGACACATATTTTCGTAGACTATGTATATTATACGTTCCGTATAATCTGTTTCCCTTACTATCCTCCAGCACATATGCTGTTTTTTCAATACGTTTGGAAACTATAAATGTTTCTGCGTCACCTGCTTCCAACCTTGCAAGTGGCTCCCTTAAAATGAACGTCATCACGTTGCTCTACCTACTAGCATATTTCTCAGTGTCTGTAACGATGCCCTGTTGCTACTGTCCACACATGCACATATTAAAATACCGTCCTCTGCTTTAACCACAGGATAATCCCTACATAAATTAGTGTCCCTCGATAGCATGTCTGCAAGAATGTTATCTTTACCTTTAATATATTTTACTGTGAATTCGTATTCCTGCAGAGCAAGAATCCACCTACTAACTCTGTTAGAACTGAGTTTACAAGTCCTCATATACAGTAATGCATGGTGATCTGCGTGGATCTCAAATTTCCCCCCTACTAAATACATTCTAAATTTTCCTAAACTGAAAACAATACCTAAAAGCTCTAACTCAGTAATCGTGTATCTTTTCTCCGCTGCTGTCAGTCCTCGCGAGGCTAAAGATACAATGCACAGATTACCCTCATCATCTTTCTGACATAATACTCCAGCAATGCCTATATGTGAAGCATCTGTCATAACCACATATTCCTTACCTTTTAACGGATATTTCAGCACTACAGCTTTCTCAAAACCTTCCTTCAGCGCTCTAAAAGCCTGATCATGCTTGGACTCCCATCTCCACCGAGTCCCACTTTTAAGCAATTCCCTGAATGGTTCTACCAACCCAGAGTATTTAAGAACGAACCTCCTGAAAAAGTTGCAAATTCCCAGGTAAGTTTTTAATTGTTTAACATTCTGTGGCACCTCTGCGTTAAGTATCTTATTAACCCTACTTTCCTCTGGTGTTACACCTCTACTCGACACTCTATGACCTAAAAATGTCACTTCTGACTGACAGAATGACGACTTAGACAGCTTCAAAGTGAACCCTGCCTGATCTAACTTCTGAAAAACTATATTTAAATGACATAGATGCTCCTCAAAACTGCGTGAACTAATTACCATATCATCAATGTAAATGGTTACAAACTCTCCTGTGTCATCCCCTAATGCGATGTTTAAAGCCCTAATTAAAGCTGCTGAACTACTCTTTAACCCATAAGGTGTTCTACAAAATTGATAAAGGTTATATTTATGACTAAAAGCTGTAAATGGTCTATCTTCGTACATAAGTGGCACTTGCCAAAAACTGGAACTCAAATCTACACAAGTGAAATACTTCTTCCCCTCAAATGTTTGCATTAATTCTTCTATTGACATAGATTTCAGCTGATCTGAACTAATTCTACTGTTAACCAAACGAGCGTCTAAACAAATACGAACAGTGCCGTCGGTCTTGGGTACCGTTATCAAAGAATTAACATATGGACTGTTCGAGTGCTCAATAATCCCATCTTCAAGCATCTGGTTAATTTGTGCCTCAACTGCACTCTGATAAGCGAAAGGTACAGGATATCTATGTCCTGTGAATACTGACCTATCAATAACGTTCAATGAATGTGTATAGCAATTGGCCATACCAATGCGATCCTCAAAAACTCTCCTATTACACAATAACACATCATAGAGCCGAACACATTGTTCCACCTCTATATTACCCTGAAATGCAGCCTCACGTAACGAGTCCTCTAGACTTCCGTTCGTAATCACACTGCCCACAAAACATGGAGAACCCCGCTCTACGGCTGGCGATATCTCATTTAAAGTACAAATCACACCTACAATACTACTCCTCTGAATATGGTCATTGAACGCTACTTCTACTTCAGAATCTCCCCATTTAAATTTCAAACTCCCTACATCATAACTTAAGTTACCAGACACTCTACTTAGCCACTCTGAACCCAAGATAACACTGAATACTAAATTTGGAATTACAAGGCAAATCTGCTTCTCTACATGATTATTAATTTTAATGTCTACTAAAACTTGCTTAGAAATTACTTTAGACCTCTTCCCAACAGCTGTGATAACAAAAGTGCTTTTAATTGGCATCTCCTCAAAATTTACTCCAGTTCCTTTCATTTTATCATAAAATGCACTACTTATGCAACTCTTCATACAACCACTATCAATTAAAACATCTGTGTACGCCTCGGACACGTTAAATTTAACTATGGGGCTCTTACTAACCACTTCCTGAATAATACCTTCATCATTTAGTTCATGTAATAATTCATTTCTTACATTTAGGTCATAGGGTTCCTGTATAATTGTATGGACAGGGCATGCTACAGACTGAGATTCTGACCTTACTTCGCAGCCTGGTTCGCGTTTAAAGAACCGCTACAGCTGGCCGTAGTACTACTAACTACTGAACTGGTCTGGATGTTCTGGGCTGTGTTGTCATTGTTTTGCTGTATATTACTACCCCTAGGCTGTCCTCTTCCTTGACCCCTATTCTGGTTGTAATTATTGTCAATATAATTTCTCCCTTGATTTCCCCTGAAATCATTGTTTCTCCCTTGATACTGATTCCCATAGCCATTTCCTCTGTTCTGATTTAGCTGATTATTATTATTATTCCTATTTTGAGCGTTGGCCCCTTCGCCACCGTTCCCTTGAACTTCCTGATGCCTGGCTTCATTAGGTCTATTATTATTATTACCCTGGTTCCGATTGAAATTGTCCTCATAACCCCCTCTCCCTAGTGCATCAAATGTGCTTAACAAATTTTCTACTTGTGATATAGTCTTTACATTCTGGATACAAGCAGCCTCCTTGATCCTATAGGGAAAGTGCCTAAGTAGCAACCTTACCACATCACTTTCCTCCTTCAAGCCATCCAGATATTTACACACTAATACCTGCCCTAAAAAGTATTCGGTCATGGTGGAGCTTCCTTTAGGGTTATATTTACCACACACTACTCCCTCACGATGCTGCGACTGAATAACCTCATTCCAGAACTTTTCACAGAATTTCATTTTAAAATCATTGATATTAGTAAACTTGTCTCTGTAGACAGCAAACCAATTCCTCGTTTCCCCCACAAACACTTGTTCTAAAATTTCAACTACCTGGCACCACTCAATACTACCATTTTCCAACCTCTCCCCGAATTTATTTTCTATAGTGTTCATGAACTCCATTGGGCACCCCTGTCGATTGCTGAACTTACCCAGTTCTACCTCCCTGTGTGTGCTATTCACCAAAACTGGCCTATTCTGACTATTTTCTTGCCTGATCCTAGCTTTTAATTTTAATTCTAATTCTGCGATTTTCTCCTCAGCCTTCCTCTCAATACTGTTTACTGTTAATTTAATGTTTCCTTCTGATTCTTCTACTTTATCATATAGCTTTGCTTGTTTCTCCTCAATCTTGCTAATGCTCTCTCTATTACTCTCTCTTAAATCATTTACTTCTGCAACTATTTGTGAGTGGACTTTCTCAATTCTACCCCCCAGCTGTTCCTTAACCTCTTTAGTAGCTACCTGAATTTTGTCAATTTCTCCCCCCAATTGCTTTTTGACCTGCTGTGTTTCCAGTTGCACTAGTTCTTTTAAATTTTCAGCCTGTGTACTGATTCTAATTTCCAACTCCTCCTGTACTTTTCCTAATTTTCTGTCTACATCTGCAATAATCTCTTTAGCCTTTTCTTCCATCACCCCCCTGATCTCGCCTCTAATCAGTTCGAATTTGTCACTCATTTCCCTACTGTTTTGTTCTAATTTAGCATTTAAAGTTTCAGTACTCTCTCTATTTTCCTTACTGTTTTGTTCTAATCTGGCGTTTAAAGTTTCATTACTCTCTCTATTTTCCCTACTGTTTTGTTCCAGTTTTGCGTTTAAAGCGTCTGTACTTTATTTATTTTCCCTACTGTTTTGTTCTAATTTTGCAATATTCTGTTCTAATTTTGCATTTAAGGCATCACTACTAACTTTGTTCTGATACATGAACTCGAGAAGTAAAGTTTTTAATTCTGGTTGGCCGCCTACACTCCCTGTTTCAGTATCGGGATTTACCTCCGCTACCCCGGTACTACCATCACTCGACATACTGCTCGTATCATCACTCTCCAGCTGATGACCACTACGTAACCTCATCTGTCTTTCTTTCTCATCCTCCATAATGATATACACTGATAAAGACAAATAACCCCAAAATACAGGCACAGAAATATATACCCTTCTCCTTCCACAAATGTTATTAGGTTTTCATCCCCACGTTGGGCGCCAAATGTAATGGTTATTATTTAGTGCCCCATGTTGGTAGCGACAAATGTAACAGTTTCGCTAGCCCACACTGTTGGGAGAAAATGTAATTGTTTACCTTTGCCTAAGCTATGTTGTTTTAATGGGCGCCAAGACTTCAACGCAATGCTGAAATCTAAATTTGTATTTAACAACGTCTAGCTCTGGCAGAACACCTTCAAGACTCTATTCACTCAGATCGTGGTATGATTTGATCATTAACCCAACAAACAATTGTATCAGGAGACGGAATTGGTCTATATCTAATGCTACCTACTGAAAGCAAAGATTGCATTGTAAAAGAAATGAATTTATTATATAAAACAAGTATAGCAAAATTAATAATAATAATAAGTTTAACATTTAAATTGGAGCGTTGTGATTTGAATATTACCGATAGAAAATTACGTGAAAACGGAGTCTGATAAATTGATTTTACTCTTATTTCCAAGCTATGAAGTTACTGAAATATGAAATGTAAAACAAAGAAAAATGAGAGATTGCGTATTTCTGCGTCATTTGCGCTTACCATTGGAAATTGCCAAGGCATTTCCCTCGTACTTGCTGATGCTGTGAGCTTCCCACAGTCTCCTGGACGTCGTCATCTCCGTCGGAATTTGATGATATTCTGGTAGATTAGATAATTCTATGGTCCGTACCTCGGACCCAAACACTCGTACAACCGCACTGGTTAAGTTTTGCAAAAGTTAGTCTTCAACTCCACTGAACATCGGAGCGACACGCACTTGCAACCGTACTCCGCAAGTTCTACACAGATAGTCCGTTCCACGGAACATCGGAGCGTCCCCCGCGTATAACCATACTCCGCAAGTATTTCACAGATAGTCCTTGTTTCACGGCGCGTCGAACGATATATGCACACGTTGGCTCCCGCACTCTTCAGCCGGCTTCAGCTTGCGTGGTCCTCACTGATTGGTTGACCCACCGCTAGTTCCCCTCCTCTGGTTTCTTTACACTCGGCGCGCGAGAGGGAGAAGTCGTTTTCCGTTCCAACAATTTGCCTTTCCTGGACGATGCGACCCAAGATTGCGTCATGCTTCTCGACAAGATTAAGCGTGTACTTGAAATCCCAGTGAGTCACGTCTCTCGATATACCCTAACTGACGAAAACTCCGTAAAATTCCGTAATCAGATAATTTTCTATGATATCGTCGTTCGTAATAATTTGCTGGATAGCGTATTCTAAGACATAGAAAACCTATCTGAATGCTAATAAATTTTATAAAATGCTCCGAAAATACCTAAATAATAATTATAATAAATTAATAATAATAATAATAAATTAACATGAAAAATTCTCTTGGCTGAACAATTTGCCGCGTAAATAAATATCGAATGGCTTCCTACTGACTTATGCCAGTTGCATAAAACCCCTCGAAAAACACGTTACAAACTGTAACACCGGGCCTGCAGCTCTGCTAGCCAGCGCCAGCCTCTCAGTTCGCTCAAGTCTAGCAGTCAGTAAGCCGGTCAATTAATATAACTGTTTCATTCTTTTACGAATTTAATTCAATTCATTAATGAGATACCTGTAAATAATAAAACTACACCGCTCACACCTCCCTATATAGCGGTGCATGTTAAGCGCACCTGCCAAGAATAAAATCCCATTTAATAATAATAATCCGGTAGTCGTGTCTTTCAAGAAATCTCGAAAAAATGAGGGTAGAAAATCAATGACCTCGTTGTTTTAGGTTTTTGGGTAAGTGAGTGGGTCATGGGAAAGAGGATTTTTACCCAAGTCATTTGACACCTCACACAAGTCTGTATCATACATGGTTCGCGAGATTAATAAACTAGAATTTGCAGGCATCAGAGGAGTGGCACATGATTGGTTCAAGAACTACCTCACAAACAGAAAACAATATGTTGCAATCGATAATGTAAAAGGATCTCAAATGAGAATTGACACAGGAGTACCTCAAGGTTCTGTCTTAGGACCAATTCTTTTCTTGGCCTATATTAATGATATAGTATTATTAGAATTGAAAGGCAAGCTTAAACTATTTGCAGATGATATTTTTATACTCTATCTGGGAACATCTGAACAGGAAATTATGCTAAATATTAATTATGATCTCAATAAGCTGGTGGATTGGTTGAGAGCACACAAAATGGTTATCAATATCACTAAAACAAAATATTTGTTCTTCCATAAACCATCATACAAGATTGAGACCACAAACATAGTCAACATAGCCAACAAAGAAATAGAAAGGGTTAAATCGGCAACATACTTCGGTATCACACTAGATAGTACACTAACCTGGGAAAATCATGTAGAAAATGTAAAACATAAAATCAGCCCTTTAATTGGTATTATTTTCAGATTAAGATATAGCTGTCTTACTAGCCAACAATTGAAAAATATATACTTTGCTCTGATACATTCACATCTAATGTACATGAATTTCATATGGGGATATTGTAAGAAGGAGCTGATAAAAGAACTTGAGATACTCCAGAAACGTGCTATAAAATCTATCTTTGGATTACCTTGGCTCACACCCTCAAATGAATTGTACTCAGGAACTAAAATTATGCCACTGCAAAAACAAATAGCTATGTCAGCAACAGTATTTGTATACAAATTGGAAAACAAATTGATACACACACACATCCATTTTACCCATGCAAATGACATTCATCACTATGCAACAAGAGGAGTAAATCAAATATTCACCAGCCATTCCCAATCCATTAAATTTGGAACTAAAGGAATTATGTCCTCTATAATAAAAGAATACAACTCGCTACCATTAGGCATAAGGGAAAGTTTCTCTATAAAAACATTTAAGAGGAAAACAAAAGACTTCCTATTAAGGAATGAATAGCCAATGTACAATAGCCTTAAGCAATGCAATGTATCATACCGTATTATCTCTGTAAAGTTAGTCACTAGCAATCTAAGTTACTATTAAACTAAACAATAATGTTACAAAAATTATATATATGCCATGCTGTAACTATGTTACTTGATTGTCCCTAACACGAGCTCAGGCTCATTGGGACCTATGTAAATAAATAAATAAATAAAATAAAAAATAAAAAAAATAAGGGGGGTTTATCCCAAGTCATTTGACACCCCACATGTCCATCTACGATAAATGGTTCGGGAGGTATCGCTAAGCGCTGCAAAAGACACTATAACATCACGGGTTAGGGCGTTTAGATTCTCCTCATCTCTCTACTATGGTGAATATGTTGGTTTTCCATAAGGAGAGCTACAGAATACTCTGTTCTGTGCAAAGAAAATAATCGTCAATTAGATAACATGTCAATCAAACAGCCAGTTCTCAAAGTAGTTTCAGTTTTTTTTGTTCATAATTCAGAATATAAATGAGAGTTTTTAAGGAGATATTGTCTGTTTTATTGAATACACGATCAGCTAGTCTGATAAAGTGAAATATCACCTCACACCTGTAGATTCGATTCAAGTACTCTCCAAATTAAGCACGGGCAACATGAATAGATCATATCCTATAGATGTAAATATAGGTGGCGCCCACAAGATACATCAACTAGATACGCTATTAGTAGGTAATGATAAAAGTAGAACCGTTACTAATGGTAGCCCAACTATGGAGCTTGAGTTGTAAAAGAAATGTTACACTAGATGAAGCTGTTCGTATGAGCCGACTCGGTAGGGTCATGTGACGAGAATGGAGGAGGAGAGATTACCTAAAAGGTTAATGTGTTCGGCGGTAGAGGGTAAGAGAAGAAGAGGTAGACCTAGAAGGCGATGGTTAGATTCAGTGTTTGAACGTTTTCAATGTGAGAGGTGCAGAGTCGGAGAAGGCTGCAGTTCTAACTGCCAATAGGGGATCATGGAGGCGACTTGTTCGCAACCAGAGGCTTGCGGACTAGACTGGACGCTGAAAGGCAAAACAGTCTCAAATACATAATATAATACAATTCTACAAAAGTATTCAAGATGCTATTCCAGTGCAGTCGATGTGTGTATGTACGAGTACGGTATTTCACTAATTTGTACCTAGCATTTATTTGTCATTGAGTGACCAGGTAAAAGTCTGTTAGTGTGTTGGAGCTAGAGCTGTACATACCAACTTGAAAAACATTCCTATGTGAAGTTGGTCACTTAGAATGGATTTGAATTAATATTTATTGTTGATTGGAACTTTCATAACTGGATAGGTTCTTCTTTGTCATTTTATTAACAAAATATACTTATTAATTGCATTTATTCCAACAGATATGTCTGGGTAGTCGACCAAGGACTGGAAGTGGGAAAGCAAGCATGAGGTCTTTGGCTGTTACGTCTGCTCGTTCAAAGAGACCTGTTTCGGCTACACCCGCCTTAGGACACCAGGTATACCATAATTCTATTCACAACCACCATTTTGTCACCTTACTAGAGACTTTTGATGGAGCCTTGCACAAACTAAGAAAGCTGACTAGCAGCACTGCATTACAAAGAAAGGAGGAGACATATGGAAAACAACTACTTTCCAGGTATGAGCACCGTCGAAACACAAAACAATGAAATCCCTATCCTTCGTCGGTGGAGAACAGTTAAAGAGTGGGCCCAGTGAAGGACATATAACTAGATAGTTGGGGGAAAGAGAAGGACAAATGGAAAAGATATGGGAAGTAGGGTACTTGAGAATTACTTGATGTTCGGGCCAGGAACTTACCTGGGTTTGTATCAGTTGTGGGTGTGAATAGGTGTGGGAAAGTCAGGGTTAATGGATATGGAGATGCTAGGGTGGCACACACAACTGCGTGGCTTATGAATCGGAGGTGAGGCTAATGTAGAATACATGGTAGAGTTTGCACGGGAGCTGGACATGCAGTCATAGCAGCCAGGTAAGAGGCACATCTTGTACCGTTCATAGTAAGTGAGAATGTTGCCAAGTTTGGGTGGGCGTCTGAATATGACTGCAGAGTTCTTGATAAGGTGGTACTGGCTGGCAGCAGAAGGAAGGCATGTGTGTAGATACTGTTGATTTTCCTTAGACCTACGTGATAATTGGTGACAAATGGTTCTGGAGCGAGGGGCCTGTGGTTGGGGCTGTTTCACTTTCAACAAGCTTGCTGGGGTAGCATAAAGCTGTGAAGGCTCTGCTGAGGTGGTTGTAAGAGCGGGCCTCATGGGTGAAGCATGTCCATTTCCTACGAGTGGCAAGACTGAAGGAGAGGGACCGTTTAAAGTGTTATGGGTGAAAGCTTGTGTAGTGGAGGTACTGCTGGTGGTTGGTGGGCTTCATGTGGACAGAAGTATTGGGAGAGCCATCACAGAGGTGGAGGTCAATATCAAGAAAAGAGAAAATGATGATCCATATTTGTCTATATGTGTTGAGGCGCTTGTGAATCAAGTCTTAGAGGATGGGGACATGGGGCCACAAGAGAAAGATGTTATCAGCGAACCTCCATTAGACTAGAGGCTGGAGAGACTCAGTGGATGAATGGTTGGAAGTCTTGGTCAACCAGGGCAGAGATATGTTCACTGTAGGACACAATGGGACAACCGGGATTAATGGGTTTGTGTACCCTGGGTAGCGTGTGCAGAGTTTGTTGGGAATGAGTTTGTTGGACATGTCGAATAGGCCCTCACGATCACCAAGGGAGATGATGTAGGTGGCCAGGTATTGTTTCTGTGACTGGGTAAGGAATTGATTGCGATGGATGTAAGTGGTGGTGTAAAAGATTTTGTACAGAGTGTTCCAGTTGTAGTCAAGAGAAGACCGGCCAGCCAGGTACCCAGATGGGCTACTGTTGGTTGTCTGTAGGTTGCTCGGTACTTGTCATTCAGTAAGCATAGTTATTGAGATGCCTATCTACTGTCGCTCAAACAAAGAATAGAACTACACAGTTCTTTATTTCATATTTAGGTCTTGAGCGCAGAACATAAACTCAAAGGAATCCTGTGCAATGCTGAACAGTTCTGTCTAAATTAAAAGATACTTGAACGATACAACTGCAAGTTCTATGTTCAGTAGTAGCAGCTTTGCCAAGTAAATCTTTAAGCATTTTAAAAGTGTGCTGGGATTTGAAGTCAACATTTTCAGTTATGATTTACTTACCTTATGAAAGGATACCCTCCAAAGCTATGTATAATATTCTACTTTCACGCTTTGCCAATCTATTCCATAGAAATATTTAGCACTAGTCTGCCAGTCTGCTTTGTTTCCATGAAACGACTGTACGTAGATTCTGACTGTGTCATCCTTGCTTGTGCAATAAATAAATTAGTTAAGAATCTTATATCATAAATTAGATTTCAGTAGAGAACAAATACCCTATGTAACTCATCATGCAGTATGAGGGTGGCAAGGGAGCCATCTACCCCACCTGAAACTCTGCACACCGACAGTAATGGTGGTAGTGGTAGTGGTTGTAGTGGTAAAAGTGATAGTAGTAGTTGTTTGGTACGGCAGAGGAGAAACTTTCAAAGAACCACTCTGTGTGGGAGTTGGATATCCACCAACTAAAAAGCCCTGCCCTCTTCACTTAACCCATTTAGAAACCGCTTGACGGCATTAGGCTACATCCTTTCTCTTCTTTCTCCTTCGTCCTCATAATGCACGTAGCCATTGCCTTTACTGTGTTCCAGCCACGCGGGATCTCAACCACATTCCTGTCGTGAGTCGTCGGTCACGTTGTTGGCAGGCTTCCCTTCTTTCTTCTTCTCATCGAGAACAGTAGAAAAATGTACGTTCCACTGTATCCCTTTCAGAACAGTACCAACAACCACCTCCCAGCGTCTACCCCATGTTCATGGCGTATACCCCAAATCTTCCATGTCCTGTCAGGACCTGGGACAGAAAATAGTCTGCATTTCAGCCAACCTCCTATATCTGTTATGAGCTTCTTGTCCACTGACCAACATCTTCTGTGTCATCCCATCGGCCTTGCCAGTCTCGTATGAGCTGGTTCCTCAAGGCTTTCTTTTCTTGATATAACAGCTCCCCTTTCATGTACAATTTTCTCTCTACAACGAGCAGATCAATGCTAATACTGGCAGCTACAAGCTGCAGTAGAAACAGTGCGATAAGCACATTTTCCTCTGTACTCTTTCCATAGCTCTTCGATGAATCTTCTTATTGATGATGATGATAATTGTTGTTTTTAGGGGCCTAACATCGAGGTTATCGGCCCTCTTCTTATTGAGCGCAGCGTACCAGACAGGTGTGGCATACCGTGGAATGGAATATACTGCAGAGCACATAATCTGTCTCTTAACTGTTCTTGGATCCCTTATGTTAAGCATAAGTCTAGCTAATGCCGATGCCTTCTTCTCTGCCTTTTGAGTAACAGCCTTGACATGTGCACTAAACGGGCAATTTCTGTGTAGCAGAACCCCAAGGTATCGTACAGACTTCTCTGGAACGATATCTGTATCAATTAAGATGAAGCGGACGTTCTTCCATTTCCATGAACCCTTCAGAAGTACAGCCTCAATCGTATGTGGTGCTACTCTGAACGGTTTTCGCTCATTTTCAACATCGGTCCTTTACTTTTCTATCTCTTGTGCCAATTACTTATATTTGAATTGTTCTGTCATCTCGGTTATTACTGGCCAGAATATCTGGGCAGATCAGTAGACATTTCGGTATTTACCGATCAGGTTCGTTATAGTAACTCGTTACTATACGGAATGGTGATTAGTGGTCCCTCTTTTTACGGTATCTATGCAACTCCGTTACCAGGGACAACACCTTGATTGTCTCTGGGCTGTTCTTCTGTCGTCGTCGTCCCCGGGGCTCACATCTAGTGTGTCGTGAGTTGGTGACCACGGGACCCCAGCTGAGTCCGGCATTGCATCCACTTACTTGTGCCGGGCTCCTCTCCGTCTTCTTTCCTGTCGACCTCTCTTGGTCAACTCTTATTCTCTTCCGACCCCGACGGTATTAGGATATCGAGGCCTAGGGAGTATTTCACTTTCCCGCCTTAATTGGCCCTTGTCTCATCTTTCCTGATACCCTCATTCTTCGAGGGGTCAGCCTTCTTTTTCTTTTCATGTTATCTTCTGCCTTCTGCACAGGGCCCTTGAGGAGGCAGGGTGCATATGGCCCCACCACTTCTGGTGCACCCTGGATAGTGCTATACCCTTAAGGGCTCACGGCTGGTGAGTTTGGGAGTTGGCGACCCGAGGGATTCCTGAGCTGGGCCCTTTTTGTCCCCTTTATCCTCTGGCCTTGGGGCGTGCCCTCTCCTCTTTCCATTTCCTATCTGCCTTTCATGGCTCTCCTTCCTTCCAAGTCCCTCAATCCTCATTCTTCAAGGGTTGAGGGCATTTCTTTCCTTCCTGTCCTCTATTTGCTTATCCTTTGTCTACCATTTCTTCTTCCAGCATATAAGTCTGTAGTTAGTATTAGTTATAGTTTTCATTCTCATCTCATCTTTCACTATCACCCAAACCATTAGGGGCCGATAACCTAGATGTTAGGCCCCTTAAAATAACAATTATCATCATCTTCTTCTGTTTTTCTAATGTAGGGTGAACGTATTTTTCAGAGCTCCCGCTCCCATTTTCGGGATGCCTTGCTCCCTTTTTCCTTTTTATTAATACTGTATTTATCATTTCTCATTGAGAAATGCTCGTACCTGACGTAATTTTGTTATGAATTTGTGTAGACTATCTTCCCTGTGGAATACTCTGGTGTATTGCCTTGTATGTTCACCGTCTGTATGTTTGTTTCATTTGTTTGAGTGCAGTCATTTTCACCTTTACCTTCCCCCTTCTTCGTGTTTGTATATTTTTGTCTGGCTGCGTGGCTCAGGGGTAACGTTCTCGCTTGCTGAGCCCAAGGTTGCAGGTTCGAAACCTGGCGCAGTCAGCTGGCATTTGAGGGTGCGCAAATGCGAGGGAGCCGTGTCAGTAGATTTACTGGCACGTTAAAGATCCCCTTCGGGGCAAAACTCCGGCACCCCGGCGTCTCTAAAAGCCAGTGTAGTTAAAAGGGACGTAAAACCTATAACACATTACATTTGTATATTTGTGAGTGTTACGCTTTTATAGCTTACTGTGAGGTTTTTGTTCTTCAATTGGTCCTGTATTCGAGCAACGCGCTTGTTCGCAGGTCATTTCGTTCAGGGACGCAATTATGCCCCATGACTTCACCTGTGGGCATAGGGTTCGGATGCGACCTCCCTATTGCACCCTGATTCACTTGTAAGATCTGTATCTGGTGGTCAAAACTTCGATCTTCGTGGATTTATTTGCCCCAAGTAAGGCCTACGTCGTACAACACATTATATACCTTCATTTACCTTCGTATTGTGCCCGTCAGACAAAGCCGTCCGGGGACCATCAACTGCCGATAATCTTCCCGTCACCCCAATCCTTCGAACCCACATGCTGAGAGGATCGGATGTGTTCTCAGACCAACTCCGGCACGAGACTTTTAGCGTAGGTAATATCAGGCATGGTGAGAGGTGAATGGTTATAAAACCAGCCCAAGGAATACAACCCCCAAAAGATCTATATTTAACAATAAATAGTCCAGGCTGAAGTGAAATTCACTAAATATTTATTCAAAAATCACAAATCCCTAGCCTGCTTCGGAGGGTAAAAATGATTAGATTAGATATTTCCCCTTTCGTCAGCTGCAGACGTAGGACAGCGTCATATAGGCTGTTCCAAAAGGTGGGTCCTAGGACCGATCACTGTGGAACGCCAGCGCTCATTTCGAGGTCCTCTGAATGGTCAAGTTGTATTCGTCGTCCGTTGAAGTACCTAATGGTAATATGTTGCAGGTACTGAGATATGTTCTTTCTACGAAGTTCTCTTACAATAATGCTACAAGAAGCAGTATTAAAATAATTTTTTCACATCTAGAGTTATTAAAGCTACCCATTTCTCACTGAATCACCCTCTCAATAGCTTGGGTTGTGGTCTTTCCCTTTCCAAATCCAAACTCGTTCGAAGAAAGCCCTCCCTGTTGTTCAAATTCTTTCTCAAGTCTTCTTTTTATCAATCCTTGATATACTGTAGCTTGGTCAAGGTGTTTAGTAAGCAAAGTGGCCTGTACGCTGATGGATCCAATGACAGTTTCCCTGCTTTCAATAGTAACACTAGCTTGGCTACTTTCCACTCAGCGCGGAACTCTCGCTGTCTCAGTTAATCGTTGAAAAGAGATAATACCCACCCAGGTGCTACCTCAAATGCGTACTTGATGGCTTCTGGTGGTATGCCGTCTCTTCTAAGTACCTTACCAGTCTTCATATTGCATGCTACTTCTTGTATCTCACCTCCAGTAATCGGTTCTACAGCACAAAAATGTGGTTTCATTTCAAGACTATCGTTAGTACATGGAAACAGCCCCATCTTTATGGCTCTCCTATTAGCTGTGAGCTGAACCGGTATCCTGTTGATATCTTGCATTCCCCCCCCCCCCAATATGTTAGTATCCAGATCTTCACAGTTTTTGACAGAGATGTCCTATATATTGCTTTATAAGATTTATTAATTCTCTCTTTGATGCCTTATAGTAATCTTGCAAGTGTTTTAAGTTGTTCTGATTTATTCTTCTCCTAGACCTTGTAAGGATTCGTCTCTTGTGATTGCAATCTTTCCTTTGCATATCTATTCCATTGTTCCTCCAATAAGGGACACGTGTTTTAACATTTGTTTGTCCCCTCAATAGGCTGGTCCTGCAAGCATATTTAAGAACAGCAGTTACGTCTTCGAGAGTATGTTGCACCACATCTCCAGTTTGTAACATTCATTCAATGTGGTCTTAAAATGTTCCCATTTATAAATCCACACCGTTTTCGTGATATCTTTGAGCTTCTTTGATCTCTTGATAGTAAATGAAACGATGATCGCTGAGAGATTCATCTTCCAGAACTTTCCAGTCAGCAATGCATAATGCAAGACTCACATCTCCCTCTGGAAAAAGTTGGTAGGACTCTAGTATTATTCCACCCAATATTCTCCCTTTCGGTTGCAGTTGGTGCCCCGCACAGAAGGAACTTAACGTTCAGATCACCCAGAATAATAAATTCACTACCTGACGCCATGCAATCCTGAACTATTACAGCTACCTCAGCCTTGAAAATATCAAAGGAAATGTTAGGAGAGATGTAACAACAATAAATTTGACACTGCTGAATTTGAATACCGGTACACAGATATCCTTCTTCCAGCTTGTCATTCAATAAATATGCAGCTACATCTTGTCCATGGTTGTAATGTTGGTAGTGGTAGTTTACAGTTCGTTTATTTAAGCATATTTTTACAATTTTTGGTCGTGCCAAGCTTACACTTGTTGACAGGTGCCAATTATAATTACAATTAGTATTTTGAAAAACAATTAAATTAGCAACTACACCGTCCAATCTCTCAGTGCCGCTAACAATTAGTCACAGAAATATTCAATCATCTCATAACAATTTTTAAAAAATATTATTATAATATGTTATGAATAATAATATCGTATGGCCTCGGGTGCCAGATGAGATGCAAGCTTTGTTACTTGACGCCCAGAGGGCAGCTTGAATGCCAAATTTTGACGTTCCTTGGAGCGCTATGAAAGTCAAGGAGGTTAGATATCTAAGCTCCTTGACACTATAGCGCTTTCTAGTAGAGGAAGGAGGAACCTGGTGTTGGCGGAAAATCCCGAGATTTTAATTTTGCCATTGTGAACACGGCCTACTAAATTCAAATGGGTTCTTTAACATGCCAACAACGATGACATGCGTGTCGTGATTTTTGTCGCCTTTCAAAAGTCACTTACCACGGCCAGGAGCAAACCTGCAAGCTTGGGGTTGGTAGACCGACACGATAACCACCCAACCACCGCGGCAAGCATAATATGTTAACAATATTAATACAATAAAGCAATTGTAGTATACTGGAATATTTTTTCTTACTGCCTTAATATAAGTCATGTCATTACTATTTCAAAAGCTTAACTTAAAATACAAATTTTACTATCTTGTTTCTCCTTTCATATAGCCGCAGTCTATGAATAGTAGTCTATTAGATATACAAGCAGCTGTCCACTTAGTTTAAGGAGTTATTTTATGTCCAATTTTTTATACATTCTGTTTGCCATATTCTCAAAGACCAGCAGTGAATGTGGTATCTTGTTACATAGAAATGGCACCATGTAAGCTAATGATTTTTTTCCCAAATTTAATACTTGTTTAAGGAATTACAAAATGTGAGTTCTTAAATCTTGTTTCCTGTTGATGTTTGTTCCTTGAAAGTGCTACTAATTATTTTCCCCATAATTATCATAAAATGAATTAGGCCCCTACAATCACTGGTGAATATAATCCATGCCTTTCACCATGTCTTACAAAAGAATTAGGAAACGTGTTTGAATGCGGGTAATTCTATTAATATATTATGTATTTGTAGCAAATCCTCAAGCCTTTATTCCGTATCTAATTTTACTTTTCAGTAATCCATAGTATTCCATTCTTAGCACTGAGGTAGGCATATTTTGCTTCAGATGGAAAAATTAACTTAAAACTATTCTTAATTTGTAAGTAACGAGATTAATATGCTTTACCGCCTGAAATTACAATCGATATAGCCTACACATTACTGAACAGTCACAGTTCCCATAGTTATTGTTACTACTTGCCATGCAATCGCAGTCATATATTTTCAGATGTACCCTTTGTAATAAAATCATTGGAGACCTAATGTGCATTGGTTTTTTTTTTTTTTTTTCAAATTATTAATTCATGATCATGTGCCCATTTCTGTATCGCATTGAAGTATGCTTGCAAGAAATGTTCTGCATTGTTAAAATCCTTATGAAGTATACCAATCATTAGCATATTTGAATATTTGCGTGTTCTTCATAATTATGTAGTAGTAGGGTCTAGTGGTAGTGGTTGCAGGGGCGACCCATGAGGTAGTGGGCACCATCAGTGTAATGAAGAGAGAATATGTAACTTTTCCGTTTCAAGGACACTTTGTATTAAATTTACATTTCGAGGAAATCGTATCTATATTCTCATCGCCGTCTATAATTTTCAAGCCGTGCTGTTGGTAGAATTGGCAACATAGGGTCAGGGCCTTAAGTTGTATAAACACGTAAGACCACATGCTAAGTTTTGTTCCTAAATATCGTTTATTTTGATATGACAGCATCTAAAAGCTGTTCGTACTAACTATTTCAACACCCGTGAAATTCCTCGTGGTAAATCAGACCTGCTGAAAGTTGTAGAAGTGAGTATTTCCCGTATTAAGTAGTTTGTGCAACCAATGCCTTGTAATGAATTTAACCAACAAATTCTTCGCTAATATTTCAATAAACTATTTCAGATGCCTAGGAAGTGTTGTGTGCCTGGCTGTAAGTCAAATTATGGCAGCACCATTAAAATAGCTGGTTATATCACTACGTTTTTATCACTACACCGAGGTGGACTTTCAGTGCCTAGTAATTTAGTTTTGGTATATATCTTCATGTGGCCTCTATTTTTCCAGTTCATTATGAACTGTACTCAGTTGAAAAGTGATTTTAGGTAGATTCCATTAGAAAGCTACATATTTTTAAATTAAGTGACCAGTGGAACATTATTGTTAGACTGTCAACATTAAGCTGGGAGGCCTATTGTGACTATGATGCGTGCATCTGTGGACAAAAAGTGAACAATTTATTATCAAAGGCAGTCTCTAAGTTCGTAAGAAATGTCTTAAATATATTTTCTGAGCGCGTCAGTGACAACAGTGAGCATAGCAGCAAGAAAAGGAAACTTCACACATTGGGACATTGAGGTACAGTGCAGCCTTTTATTATTACCTTGTCGGGAATTGACTGTACAGAGCATGATAATATTTATCATTTATTTGTCATATTTATGTGTCGATTTAGCGGACGTTATATGCTGTTGTATTTTCTTAAACATTTCGCGTCAAAATCTACGTATGTGTTTACGCAGTGTTAGCAATTACCTTGTGCTCGCGTTAGGCCTACCAGATGACAGATGGGTGGCGTGGCCAAACGTAATTACACGGCTTGAGAAATGTAGACGGCTATGATATTCTACATTTATTTGAACGAGCTCGCAAACTATCGTGTGCTCTGGTGGCGCATTCCTGAATGAGTGAGCCAGAACCTACGGGCACAACCTACGATCATCTGACGGTAAAGACTAGTTAGGATTGGGTTTGTTGAGCAGCAGATTACCCTGACCGCGTGACACGACGCTTAGTAGCGCGTAACTGGCACCCCCCACGTACACGTTATAACTGCTTTGTACTTCAACATATGGCAGCACAGTACAGGCGACACACCTCCTGTGGTTCCAACGTTACGCTATATCACTGCATCTGACTTAAACGACAAGGTGTTTGGCATTTAGCGTATTTTAGGCTCATATTGACGACGAAAATATTTTTTTCTCTATTAATAATATAGCAATCCGAAATTTTGTAACGAGTTTTACAGTGTTTCGTTAGTTTAATTTGGCGACACAGTTTCGCCTACCAAGCGTGAACACAAATTCTCAGGTTTGTTAACTTTACTGAATACATTGCAACTGTCTAAGAACAGCGTCGTTAAATAGCTTTTGTTTTCTTTTATATTGGATGCAGTTGGTATCCTTTCCAATCAATCTGCATGTGCGATATGTAAGATTGTCTTGGCGGTAGGACATCGTGTTCATTTCAACTCGCCTATTTATTTAGCGGCAGCAACTGAATTGTGACAATGAGGCCGTGCGTGATGGCAATTGGCAACTCAGACTATCTTTTGGGGCGATGCGGTCGGTCTAATATGGCCGTGAAATGTAGGATAAAAAGACTCAATAATATATGATCCTGCTATATTCAGTAAATGTGATGCCTTAAATACTGGCAGTGTTATTTTATGTATAACTGAGCGATACACGCGATCTAATTTGTGTGTCCCTCTGGATTTTATGTGTGAATTACGTATTATCAAGCATTGCTTGTGTGCTCGAATTTGTTTTTGTGCATTTTTAATCATGACGCTTTTACGTTTGAAAGCTATATTCGAGGTTGCTAACTGTTCCGTAGACTCCGGAAATTTTACAGAAGGGTTATTTGTCAAACATGTTATGTCGAAGATTGCACCATGATGAACATTTTTGATCAATTTACGCTCTTGTGCTTCAGACGTCGCTGCTCCGTCCTACGTGGTTACAGGACAATTTGAAAGAAGAACGCTAACAATTAAGCAGTTTCAATGTTCATGTAAGGCAGGTGCATCAGAATGTTGCAAACATGTTGTAAAAGTGCTTCTTTTCTGTCACAGGTAATTAGGGCCTATTAGCAGGGCCGGATTTAAGAGTAGGCTCAAGTCCATTTGCCGCCCCCTCTAGAGTTCATATTTGCTTAATACATTTGTTAGAGGTTAGAGTTCATTGGCGTTTTCATCCTTTTTTTTAACATAAAGTTCATTTAGTTTAGATAAAACTACAAATTTAATGGTTTGCATAATAAATCATGTAATAAAATTAGTCTTCTAACTTACTTACTTTTTAGGGGGGCAGATGACCTCGTAGTTCCGCCCCTTTAAACAACAATAACTAACTAACCTGCTTTTTTACTTACATTTTTTAAGATTCGTAAAAAATGAAATGGGATTCGAACCTAATTAATTTGTTCTTGGAGATGAGTGATCACTATTTTACACATACTTTTATATTTTAAATAGACATGAATGACTCAGACTGACAGCGGAGCCACTGGGCCTTCCACTAACAGTTTTGCCAGATCGGCTACAGTGTTGTCAGATCGAATCGCTGTGCTTGTGCCAGTGTTGTCAAACCAAATTACATTGCACTACAAGAAAGTTATAATACAAGATTACGTGCTGTGAATTTGTATTATGTTCTAGTTTTAGAAAGTAGGCTATGTTGAAGGTATAACATATATTTTTAAGTAACAGGTATTCTTAAATTCGTACGCAAAATATTATTAACGTCTGAAATACTTCATTTTAACTTTTGAATAAATTACTAAACTGCCGCCCCTGAAAATTTGCCGCTCTAGGCTGCAGCCTACTTAGCCTATTTAGAAATACGGCCCTGCCTATTATTATTATTATTACCTTAAGTGGCTAGACTGCCCCCAACGACCACATCAACTGTATTCCAACTCGTTCCCGTTCTCCGTATTTGTTTATTATCGTCACCTTTCGGCCATTGCTATTTGCATCTTTTGGAATATAATGAAAATGTATATCCGTAGCCCTCTTATAGACTACATCGGCTTGCAGTCGTAAACTGAGCAATATACTTTGCTTTTACGCATTTTGTATTCTAACAATGAGTAGAACTTATTGATTGTGTGTAAAAACACGAACAAATTAACACGCTCTGTTCACCTATGCAGGAAACAATACAAACTGCCAGCACGTGGTAAATTTATCCTACTTATTTTATTCTTATTTTCACCACATCAGATAGTTGGAGTTGCCAATAGTCATGCTTATTTATTCCTATATAGGCTAAGGTGAGCACATGCTGCGTAAACTTGCATTGCCTTGTGTATCGCGCGGCATTGATCGTAAGAACACCGTTAATCTCGGTAAGTGTGGTTATAGAATCGATATATGCAAGCTAGGTTCCTTAATACAATACAATTTGTTTTGTTTCATGTTTGAAGATCGCATAGCTATAGCGCGACGTACGAAGCCGTAGGAATCTCTGTGAGCTCTGTGTAACCATTCAGAAATGTAGCGGGTAAAATGAAGTGTAATAATGAATAATATAAGCGAATTGTTAAAATCTCCATTTACCAGTAGGACGCTCACTGAAAAAATATGCATTAAAAAACTGGGCTGTAAATCTCCAGCAACAGACAAAATATCGATGCCGCAAATTCAACCCGGAGATTAATAAAAAGAAAAGGATTTGTTGTTTCGAAGAAGATAATGCTTTCTTCTGTTCTCCTTGTGTGTGTTCGGCGGTTATGTAATTTGGAGTAGCGCGGATATTAGGGATAGGGGGCACATATGGTCTAAAGTTCAAGTCCATAAATCATCAAAGCGACATATGGATAATGTTTAAAGCTTCTCATTTCTGGCCAAAACCAACATGCAGAGTAGGTTGGGTAGTCGGTATAATCACTCACAACAAACAAGTAGATAAGAATAGGTATGTTTTATATTTAGTTATAAATTGTATCCGCTTTTGTGGCGCCTTGGAATCGGCGCTTAGGGGGCATGATGAAACAGATACAAAAACAAAGGCGTATTTCGCTAATTGATTCAGTTTAATGCTGCATTGAATAAGGACTTAAAAGTTCATCTCAGCCAGTTGTCTGTGTTTAAAGGCATCTCCAAGACTTTTCAGAATGAACTGCTCGAATGCACGCTCCAGGCATTGACGGCCGGTTATAAGGTTGCAGTGTTGCACAACGACCATAATAATGCCGTATATACGTTGCAATTCGAAAATAGAGAAGACCTCATCAAAGTTATTGAATCCATCTAAAGCAACGAGACCATTAACTTGCCTTCCACCATTGAAAAAGTTGGAGCCTACAAGCAAGGACAAGGATTCCATTTTCTGGCTAACATTTGTCAATAATGTCTCATGTTGTCATCACTGTTAATCAGCTGCAAACGAGATCCAATTAAAGTGAAACAAGACATTCAGAATTCTGAGGGAGTCATACCGGCAACCAGGGACAATATCGATGAAATAATTAATGAGACTTTTTTTTTCGAAAAGGACGTTTTCTTGCCTTCAAAAAGACCCCGAATTGTCGAGGGCTGTAGAAAAGGGACGCTCTAGCAGTATGTGATGCTAACCTTTCCGAGATAAAGATAACTTGCTTTCACTTCACTGGACACCTCATAGCTACCAATCTATTTTCAGTTAAATATTTTGACAATTATTTAAAAAGCTTTCCAGACCAGTATTTTGATGAAATGACGAGCATATATACATTTCTTGGGCCAGTTATACCATCCCCGGGTACACCTGCTGGTAGCTGCACGGGATATGAACTACCTGCCAGCAGAAAAGCCCTGGCAACTTTGGTTGCGTGTTACCACGTCCGTATGAGCGGCAGGCAGCTATCCGAAAGTGTACAATGAAGTACTAAAGTTGGCAGGCCTGCTTTTGTGCAGTGGAGTCGCGGAGCCAATGGCGTGTCCTCTATTTTCGATTCCATTAAGACTGTTAAATATTTTTCAATTGTATAGGACATGAAATCTCATCAACAGTAAGACCACTTCTCTTTTTATTCCGAGTTGAGATACGTCCTATTACTGCCATGACAATGATCTTTGTCGTAACCCAATGTGGTGGATTCGTCACATCACAGTATTATATAAAATTAACGAACTACTGTAACATAGAAATCATTCATCTTGTTCATAGGGTTTAATAAGGTATTCTTTACAGACTACGGACGATTCGGAACGGGGTTCTTCAGTTTCACATCTGATTATAGTCATTGGCACATTAATGTACAGTTATGTTAATAGGATTATTACTGTATATTGTGCGAATCTTAATAGAAACGGATCGAGGAAGTATAAGCCAAAATACGAGGCACGTCCAGAAAGTAAGTTCCGTTTGGTAATAAAATTAAATTGTGTAGAGATGCAGAAACTTTTTTTTTGCACAACATTCTACACCTCTTAAACTACTTTTACACATAACTGCCGAACTTTTACAGGCATTTGTCATAGCGTGGCACAAGTTTTTGGATACCTTCTTCATAGAAGTTTGCCGCCGACCTGTAAACGAGAGTGAAGACTCCCCTGTAAGATATCCCACCGTTTGGCCACAACTGTTAGGCAAATTGCGTGCTTACCAGGAGAACTGCGTATGTTGAGGAGTTCTCCTGACCACATACGCAATTTGCCTAACAGTGGTGGCCAAACAGTAGGATATCTTACAGGGGAGTCTTCACTCTCGTTTACGGGTCGGCGGCAAACTTCTATGAAGAAGGTATCCAAAAACTTGTGCCACGCTATGACAAATGCTTGCAAAAGTTCGGCAGTTATGTGTAAAAGTAGTTTAAGAGGTGTAGAATGTTGTGCAATAAATAATTTTTCTATATCTGTACACAATTTAATTTTATTACCAAACGGAACTTACTTTCTGTACGTGCCTCGTATAAATACGTGAGTTCGTGTAGCCAGATACTTCACCACCTCTTTGCTGACCAGTGTTACTGCAGAGGCTTCTTAAATCCTTCTCAAAGATACAATGATACTACAGGGAAAAGATCTAAAATGCCCACAAAGCCATCCGTAAGACGAACTTTAATTATTTTTAACTCATTCATTTCCGTGTTGTAGCAACTCCGATAGCCTGCGTTGTACAAGGTAGGCTAGTTCCAGTTGAGGACATATGAGCAAGTGTGCTGCTCGGCACTCGCAGGACACGTCTCCGTCAGCTGGAAGGATGCTGGGTAGATTATTGGCTGAGGAATAACCTAACCACCAAGGGAAGATGATAAAGAAAAGGAGGTGGGTTTCGGACTGGAGAAAAAGGATAGAAAAATAGGAGGAGAGTCCCACAAAAGTTATGAATTTAACTTTAAATGCACTTAGAGGCGGTTGCCACTGCAAATCCGTTCTCTGATACCTAAAGTGGGTAAGGACCTGGTCGAAGCTGACGGGAAACGCAGCTAAGATTTGGGCGGTTTGCAAGAGAATGGCTTTAGTATATTCCCTCTCAAGCATGCATCTGCCTACTATGGGGAAGGGTGATGGTCTGGCAAGGCAGAGAGTAACATATTTATTGTATGTCTGTTCAAAGAAATTCGTTTTTGCAAAAGTAATTCGGAGAATGCCAATAATTTAAATCAGGTTTGGTATTTCCAGTTTTCGAAGTTGTAGAGTTCCTGAAAAAGCGACCAAGTGCTTCCAAGAAGGATAGTGATAAAAGAATTATACCTTGGGGAGTAATTTTGGTAAGTGAACCAATAGTTGCATTTGGAAATGGCTAAGCTTTTACTCAGCAAGGAGCCGACTAAAAGTTTAGGCAAAGAGAAACACTTATCTTTTGGAAAACCAACCATAAGTTTTCGGAGAGGATCTCCACAAGCAGATAGCTGGCGTAGCGAGCTGTACTTGCCTTACTGGCCAGTTAGAATTAGCTATTAAAGCTAAGAGAAACTTTAACGAGATTACCACTAAGAGTTCTTGCTCAAATGCAACGAGTGGTGAAAGCCCTATCAATAGATTTAATGGCATTGAGTAGGAAGAGCCAAGGAAGACAGGATCTTGCCTAACTGTTGTACTAGAAAAATGAAAAAGCGAAAAGAAACGCTTAATTTATTTAACAATTCAAAAGAAGTTGATAACTTTAACAAATATATATTTTCAATTTGGTTAACAATTTTGGGGTCACAGACCTCAGAAAACATTTGACGTTTGCTCCAGGCAATTAACAATTCTTTAGGTTTCAAACCTTTATATGTACTAAAATCTTTGTAAGCTTTAAAAAAGACAAATGAAGTGATTAAAGTTTAGACATTAAATCGAGTACAAGGTGTGTACTTTCAAAAATTTCCAAGTACCTATCTTAACGAAAGTTACAACTTCGAAATTAACAAAAAAGAAAGCAGGTAGAATGAAAGAGAAGTTCCTATAACTTCTTGTATTGAAGCAGCATTCCTTTTAGTAGTTACACAAATAGGGCAGGTCACTTACTGTGAAACCTGAAGAGAAAGTCAAAAGGAAGGTTCTAGACCTCCTATGTTTAGATAGGAATCACGAGACAAATGGGGCAAGTTTCCCTTTCGTGAAACCTAGAAATAACTCACTATAAGTTGAAAAAATTGTATCCCCTAAATTAGAAGGGAGAAACAAGATAATTTGAACCGTGTACAAGACACGTAGTTATGCAGAAGTTAATTCGTTACACATAAGAAAAAAATGGGAGGGCACATCTTTAGATTGACACCTCGTTGAAACAGACCTAAATTTAACAATTTATTAGGGGTTGTTAGTAAGAGGTTTAGGAAAGAGAAATTGGGATGAAAGGTAAATGTTCATGGCCTTGTTTATAATAATCGGACGAGCGCGACGCGGAAGAAATACTGAGAGAAAACTGTTTATCACTATAGTTCGTTGAAATGGATGAAAAGTTCACTGTAGTAGCGCAAAAGTTTATGGCAAAGAAAGTTATTGCAATCGTGGAAAATGACTGGTTGCACTAGATAGGCGAAATTCTATTACTTGAGAAAGTTGTGGATTACAATTAAATGCGCCAGAAAAAATCCCAACGGTGGAAGAAAGTTTAGCTATTGAGCATTAATTTATAAGGTAGATTCCTTAGTTTGAAATGGCATTCTCACAAGTGAGTGAAAGATACATGACGGCGTGACTTGTAGATAAAGTGCAGATTCTGGAAGGTTCCAGAACGATCCTAATGGAAGAATAGGGCCAAAGTTACTCCAGCGGTGGAACGAGCTTAATCTTTATAGACAGTGGGTATTTGATAATATCCCACGTTGTGAGAAGATCTCTCATTTAATAAGCATAAGAAATGCTGCTTTTCACAAAGAGTGGCTTAATTAGACAAAAGCCCAACATGGAGAATCCCGCGAAGGATGATTATTGCCACAAATGATTAATCTCACACTGCCTATAAATGATCGATAAAAGCATGTAGATAATAAAACTGATGAAGATGAGGTTAAAACCAGAAGTTTGTACTTATCTTTGTTGCATGCCGAAGGTGAAGTTCCCTTTGACGGATACTTAATGTGCCAACATGGCGTAGAATGTGGAGAGTGCCTCTTGGTTTGAGGAGACTGGCTCTAGTTGAGCCTTGACTAACTAAGTCAACTGCCGACGTACAAGTGAGAGCTGCTAGACGCAGAAAAGCACTAGCCTAGACGGCATGACCAACAAGAAGTTGAGTGCACTTAAGAGAGTGAGTGAGCGGTTGCTCACGACGCGGAGAAGTGTAGAACTGAAGTGACCGAGCGAGCTGGCTGCGCGCGCGGAGAAGAGCAGTAGGAGGAGGGGAGAAGAGGGGGAAGCGGGCGAGAGAGGGGAGGAACAAAGAGGTTGCACATAAACATGAAACAACTTTACAAAAATAAATGTTTTTCTTGATGAATGGTCTTCAAAGAGTTGATAGCTGGCGATGGTGACGAGATCTGATGGCCAAATTGATAAGTAAGTCCTCTTGTACAGGGAAGAATTGAGGAACTTCTGAGATTCGCTGCTAGATGACGCTAGGTGGGTCACGGAAGATATATATCTAGAACAGACTCACAAAGAACATAAGAGACATGACCACCAAAGAGAAACTAGAAGATCGCTGTTGGTGTTTGATAAAAAGGAAAAAATGAACATGCGAAGAGTATTAAAAATTATATTCTCTCTTACCGTGTATTCCAAGAATACACCAGATGCCCCAGTTTTGCATGTTGGTCTTGCAACGGGGGACGTCCACCCTAAGACGATTGAGTGATCTCCAACTTTTTTAAAACTGTTGAATTAGAACATAAATTGTAAATTAAGTCTTCCTATATTTTCCCCTTCTGTTAATGTAAGAGAGATATGGTCATTAATCTGCATTTATTTCAACCTCAAGCCCCCTGTGTCTCGCATAGTCTCGCTTCACGGCTGCAATTGTGAACTACAAGGTTAGAATATCGGTATTGTTGGTGGACATCTTGAGTGTTGTTTTTCCCTGGGTTCTTTCACACTCACTTTGGACACCTTATTCCATGTGAATGAGACACAGTTTTGCATGCAAATCGTCGATTGAAGCAGCAACAACAATGTTTCTTTTATAGAGAGAAATTGAAGTTATTGCAAACTCTTGTTTTGTTTGTGTGAACTGTATATTAATACAAAATATTGGGGTGACTGGCTGCGTGGCGAAGTGGTAACGTTCTCACCAGCTGTGGCCAAGATTGCATGATTGAATCTTGGCGCAAACAGTTGGCAAATGCGAGAGAGCCATGTCAGTAGATCTACTGGCACGTTTAAGATCCCCTTGCGGGCAAAATTCTGGCACCCTGGTGTCTCTAAAAGCCGCGGTAGGTCCAAGGGATGTAAAATCAATAACATTATTTATTATTACAAATTATTGGAAACTCAGTGTACTGTATTTATAACATAAACTTTGCGCTTTGATCATCTTTTTTCAGAGTTCTCGGAGTGCAACAACTTGCTTCGGAGGGTGGAGACGACCTCAGTCTGCTGACAGTCCACTGGCTGGTGGCAGTGGTTTCTTCTTATCGTGTCCTTGGCCAAGGACCGGATATGATCTTTTTCATGAAGCTGAACAGCAGCCTGACATTTGTCACAGGAAGTTTCCTTTCTTGGAGAATGCCTTCCCACTGGAGGACAGAGCAAATGGTACGCCTACTACAGCTTGTAATAACTTGTAAGTTCTGTTGAGGATGAGACGTGGAGCTGGAGGTGCAATCTGGACACCGTGTTTCTGTAGCAGAATGGTTTGAGAACAGCTAATATGATGATAGGCCTACCACACTGAGTGTAACTTGGGCCACCACAACACACATCCACTGTAGGCAGCCATTACACCCATTGCAGTTAGTGAGGTAGTGGGTGTACCCTCTAGCAGAGGGGATTGGTTTGTTCCAAGGGAAGAAGATATGGTTCCATTTGAAGGACTTGGAAGACTGTTTGGTCTCGTGACCCGGTTGGATTTCGGGTACTTCTTTTGACTTTGATTATCCCATTGCCTGCCGAGCGGTTATTGAAGGTAATTGGATGTGGGTTTTTAGTCCTGGGAATTCAAATAAATACCAGCTTGTTACGTTGCTAATAAATAAAGCTCGTTTTTTATATTGAGCTCACCTAACAGTATGTACATCTATATACAGGTTATTGATTTTGTTTGCAGGACGGCTGGTCATTTGCGCTCATTCTTCCCGAGATAACTAAAGCTACAGTATCTATTGTTTCGTTGGCTAAGTCCATTTGCTTGGACTGTCTGGCTTTCAAAACCCAAATTCATATTTCTAGTCTTCTTGTTGCTACATCTTCTGTAGATTTTCCAAGTGCTGCCTAAACTATGCTGTAACACGGACTGACGTGTACCCACGTTCAAATGTCTGTCAAGTAGCCCCGTGGCCATCTTGGATTTGCGTTATATTCTCCATGGTCCCCACCTATTATCCCGACCCTTGGAACCTTAGATCATAAATACAATAGATGGCTGATGACGTCACATTGGTGAAACCAACATCTCGATCAGCTGACTAAAGGGAACTGCCGGGAACTGGGGATAGTTTGGAGCACTGAAATACTACACATGATGAGAGAATTGGGCTATTCTGTTCTATTCATTACCGTACTGAGCCAGAATGGTGTATTACTGTGCAGCGTATGGATGTAAGGAGGCATAAGTTAATTCATTGTAAAATAACCCTAAATTTCCTGACTTCACTTTCACTACTTTCATTTCTTTACGTTTCCTCTTAACTCCGAAACATGAAAGAAAAATAATTTAACATGTAACATGTTTATTACAAATTATTAAAATTTACCCTATCCCTTACTCCACTGAACAGGCCTATGAAGCAAAATTAGGACCATCAAGGAACCTTCCTTTTCAATCATGTTCAGTCTCAAATTGCAGATTATGCTTCTGATTGATGTGACGATTTAGTCTTCGATAATAAATACGCTGAGGTAATATTTGCCATCTTATTAAATGTATGCAAAGTGCGTTTGGTTGAGGAAATTTTCAGATTCTTCTGAAAATGTATGCAGCCCTAAAATAGTCAATTCTTCGTAGAATTTCAAAGTTCTGGGTTATTTTTGCGAAGGTTTCTATGATTCATGGAAAATGGAATTTAAAAGGAAACAGTTCATTGCTTGTAATGTTTTCCTTTGTAGCAAATGTAATGCATAGTTGTTAAAAAGCAACGTTTACTAAATCAATAGGCTTCCTTATTTCCATTTGTCCATGTTTTGTTCACTTTCATAAAATACTGGAGTGGAAGGTAACGCTGAATAAGAGCTAATCGTACGATACAATTTTGTAAAGTAATGTACTGAAATTAGCCAAAATACATTTTCTAATGATGAAAAATAAATTAGGAAATGATGTAGTAATAGATTGAACTTGTTTGGAGCTCTCGGGCGAACAATCAAAAATTACTAGCTACACAAACACAATTCTGTTCAAAAATCAGTAGGCCTAATTCAGAGTTGGATTTGTTATTAATTATTTACAAGAGGGAATACTGGATGTATGAGTATTACGGAACACGGTGGCGTAGTCGGTAGCATGCTGAACTGCTGTGCCCAAGATAGCGGGTTCAAACCCAGCCGAAGTCGTCGGATTTTTTAAGAGCGTTAAAATCCTTCAGTATGCCTTCCTTCGGAGGGGAAGTAAAGCCGGCGGTCCCATGTCATAGATTTATGGCATGTAAAAGATCCTTTCACAGACTAAACTTGTGTAAAGCAAAATGTGTTAGGTTAGATTTCGTCAGAACGCTTTCACCACTAGGTATCATTGATACTTGGTGGCGAAAGTTGGAACTACTTAAAATTGAACGGAACTTGTAGCTCGCCCTTGAGGGTGTCCGCTGGAAGCAGCTACAGACTCAGGCGAGCCGAACATGTCCTCGGACAATCCCGGCACTAAAAGCCATACGATAAATAAAATACGGAGCACGACAGCCACTTTTTACACAAACACAATTCTGTTCAAAAGTCAGTAGGCCTAATTCAGAATTGGATTTGTTATTAATTATTTACAAGAGGGGATCCTGGATGTATGAATATTACGGAACACGACAGCCACTTTTAACACCAAACATGTTACATTCTTAACCTTTGCTACCTTCCGGTACGTAAAGAAACATGCGATGCTTTTCCCAATGTCGTATAAATTACGAAAATGTGTGTTTAAACCCTCATTAAAATTCATTTCTCCACCCACTCCTATCACCTTCCATTACGAGTTCCTCTGTTTACCCTTTAGTCAGCTGATCGAGATGTTGGTTTCACATCACAGTACAGGCGCAGTGTGGCAATGCGCACTCTATTGTATTTATGCTCGAAGCTTGGAACACTCTACTCGGCGGGGTGGGTGGTCATTAGTAACTTCTTGCTCTAAATCCCTGCTATGTGCTGCGCTCTAGTGACTCCTTAACTTACTAATTCCCTATCCTTCCTTCAACTACTGTTTCTTGGTTTTGGGTGGAAAATTACTGCCTTGACAGGATGGGCATTGTACCCCTTTATTGGCTCCTGTTGCTTGCTCTTACCAAGCCTAAATCTATACTGTTACGTGCCACCCTCTAGTGGCATTTTTGTTAACTGGATTACGGTGGGTAGAAAGCCCAACACCAATTACTGCTTTAAAGAAACGTATTGGCTTTATTGCGGGCCAGAAAATACACCACACAAATAGCACTTGCAAGCAACTAGTATCTCACTCTAGTTCCTCTCTCGCTGCCGTCACTTCCCTTTCACTCTCTCGAGCAGCTGTCCGTTCACTATTTTGGCTGGCCGGTGTCTAGCCGGTCTGTCACTCACCGAAATACCTGTCCACTTCCTTGTACGCAAACTACAGTTATTTATGATAGCCAGTCACTCGTCACCACACACTGCCTCGCTATCCGCTGGCTAGGGAAATGCCCAATGCGTTTCGTAATTCACCACAATGTCTCTGTCGCCCTAGGGAAGTACACACTCCTCACACTGCTCCGCGGCTCGGAAGGAATCTCACTGGGTTTCGCAAGTCACGTCACCACACTTCTGTCGCTCAGGAAAAACACGCACTAGCTCAGAAACACTGTCCTTAAAAACTCGGTCCCCTCACTGTTGAGGACGCTTATATAGCAAGCTGGTGACTCAATGAATTCTAGAATCGTCCAGGATACACGGCTTCTCGAGATTTCCGTCACTGGCTGGGTCACGAATATCCTGGACCATCCCTTTCACTTCGCAGCCCGTTGCGTAAGGCGCACGTAATACACTGAGGCAGAGCACACACAGCCCGGGGCAGCTGTGACTCAACGCGGCGAGGTGACAAAACAACCTCACAGCCGTAACACCACCCCCTTCCTAAAAGGCTGATCGTCCCGATCAATCACTGGTCCGTCTGTGTCCCTCCGTAGGCTGCCACGCGATCTCGATGCATGATCTTCATCTTCGCCCTCGGGCTCCGCTGGATCCTGTAGACGACATCGTTGATCCGTTTTACGACTCGGTACGGGCCCTCCCAGGACTTCTGCAGTTTGGGTGACAGGCCTTTCTTCCGTAATGGGTTGAAGAGCCAGACCAGGTCGTCCTCGTGGAAACCGCCGGCATCCGTCTGTTGGTCGTATCGGGTCTTCATTCGGTCGGACTCGATCCGCAGTTTCCTCCTCGCGAACGCGTGCACGTCCTCCAGTTGGTCGACCAGTTCTTGACAATACTGGCTTACCGGGATAGGACCATTCTCAGATCGGCCGAAGGCAAGATCGACAGGTAGATGGAGTTCCTCCCAAACATGGCCCGGGTTGGTGTGCACCCGGTGGCTTCATGCACGGCGGCGCGGTAGGCCAGGAGAAATAGTGGAAGATGTTTGTCCCAATCCCTCTGGTGCTCGCTGACGACTATTCGGAGATGGTTCTCGATGGTGCGATTGAGGGTGTAGCGGCGTCGTCCTTGTCTTCCGGATTCCCAGCAGCTGGCATAGGTTCTGGAACACCTGCGACTCGAAGTTCCTCCCTTGGTCGGAGTGCAGCTCCAGGGGTACTCCGTACCGGCTGACGAATTCCTTCACCATGGTCTCTGCGATCGTCGCGGCTTCTTGGTTAGGGAGCGCATACGCCTCTGGCCATTTGGTGAAGTAGTCGCTGACGACCAATATGTGGCGGTTCCCTGCCTAAATTAACGGGAATGGCCCAGCAACATCGATGGCCACTCTCTCCATGGGACCGCCCACGTTGTAGGTCTTCAGTGGACCCCGTCGTCTTCGTCCTGGGCCCTTGCTGGCTGCGCAATCGTGGCAACTCGCGCAGTGGTTCTCCACGTCTGTTCGGCACCCGATCCAGTAGAACCTCTCTCTCAGCTTCTCCAGGGTCTTCTTTATCCCTAAGTGCCCACCAGATGATCCTCCATGAACTTCCTTCAGGACTTCCTCCGTCGTAGCCTTTGGAACGATGACTTGTTCCCGAGATGTTTTCCCGTCGGTGCTCTCCCAGGTACGGCAGATGAGGCCATCTCTCACAATCAGCGAGTCCCACTGCGCCCAGTAGGATTTAAACTTTAGGCTGCAGTCACTCACAATGTTCCACCTGGGTCTGGGGACACAGGCCCTCTTCCATTCGGCTATCAGTCCCAGGTCATCATCTTCTGCTTGTGCCCGCGTGAAAGATTCGCGGCTCCAGCTCCCTAGAAGTTCCACGGTAGTCCTTCGGCACTGTATTCCGGTGTTCTCCTCCCTCCTAGTACAGAAGGTGCAGTCTTCGGGGCACGGTCTTCGTGACAGGGCGTCGGCGTTAGAATGCCTTTCCTGTGATGAATCTCAAAATTGTACTGTTGAAGCCTCTCTAACCACCGCGCGAGTTGACCCTCGGGCTACTTGAAGTTCAGGAGCCACCGTAGGTATGCATGGTCGGTCCTGATGAGAAATTCTTGCTCGTACAGGTACTTGTGGAAGTGTTCAATGGTCTTCACGATGGCGAGCAGCTCCTTCCTGGTGACGCAGCAGTTCCTTTCTGGCTTTGACACGGCCTTGCTGAAGTAGGCCACTACTCTCTCCTCGCCGTCCACTACTTGCGACAGGATTCCCCCTATGCCAAAGTCGCTGGCATCGGTATCGACGATGAACCTTGTTCCAGGTCTGGGGTAGGCCAGAATAAGCGCGGTGCACAGAGCCTGCTTGAATTGTTCGAAGGCACTGTGGCATTATGCTGTCCACGTGAAGAGTTGGTCCTTCTCAGTCAGTCGATGTGGTGGTTTGGCGATGTCGGCGAATCCTCTCACGAAGCGACGGTAATAAGTGCAGAGTCCCAGGAAGCTTCGTAGTTGGGACTTGTCCTTCGGAACTGGCCACTCCCTCACAGCTGCGGTCTTCTCTGTGTCGGTGCGCACCCCTTCCTCGAAGACGATATGCCCAAGGTACTGGACCTGCTTCTGGAAGAGCTGACACTTCTTGGGGCTCAACTTCAGCTGGGCAGCCCGTAGCTTCATCAAGATCTCCTTCAGGTTGCTGTAGTGCTCCTCGAAGCTTCTCCCCAGAACGATGACGTCGTCTAGGTAGACCAGGCAGGTCTTCCAGTGTAGTCCCCTCAGAATGGACTCCATTAGCCTTTCGAAGATCGAAGGGGCGTTGCACAGACCGAATGGCATGACGGTGAACTGCCAGAGCCCGCTGCCCACTGAGAACGCCGTTTTCTCGCGGTCCTTAGGATGGACCTCCACCTGCCAGTAGCCATTCTTCAAATACAAGGTGGAGAACCATCTTGGCCCTGATATGGTGTCCAGGGTGTCGTCGATCCGGGGTAGATGGTAGCTGTCCTTTTTCGTGACGTCATTCACCCGCCTGTAATCCACGCAGAACCTGGTGGAACCGTCCTTCTTCTTCACTAGCACGACCGGAGAACTCCAAGGACTATGTGATGGCTCGATCACTCCTTGCTCCTTCATCTCTTCTACCATCCGGTCGACTTCAGCTTGCTTGGCGAGCGGGACACGTCGGATGGGGGCCCTAATCAGTGCGCTGACCCCAACGTCGATTCTGTGCTGGACCAAGCTTGTCCTACCGAAGTCTTTGCTCCCCACGGAAAAGACATCCTGGAATTCGCGTAGAGGTCCTAAAGTTGGCGTGATTGCCCCTCGTCTAAATGGTCCTGGGATCCTTGGTACAGCTTCTGTAGTTCTTCTGGCTGGGCGCGTCTTCTTCGGTTGTCCGTCTGCAGGTGTCCGTCCATCGTGTCTGTGATGCGGGCAATCCAGGTAACGGGCTCGCAGACTCCTAGGTTGGTGTCCCGGTGAACCGTAATGTCGTAGTCGTTCAGGTTGGACAGGCGGACGTACGGCCGAGACGTCGTGTTGATGAGGGTCTTGGCAATTAGCAATCCTTTTGTCTGGATGTCCTCATATTTTGGCTCGATGACAGCCGCCACTCCCTCAGCAGTTCCGTCGACAATTACGGCAGCGCTGACCTCCGTTCTGGCGGAAACGATGACGTCTTCTCTCAGCCTTACTCGTCGTGCGGTGATGGCCTCGTGTGTTGGTTGCAAAGCAAGTTCCTCACCTCCGAAGTGCAGAGTGTTGGTACTCAGGTCCAAGATGATGTCGTTCTGGTCCAGAAAGTCCAGTCCGATGATCACTTCGTTTGATACGTCAGCCACAAGAACTGGATGCCTCACCGCCCGTCGATCAATTACGAACTCCAGTGATGCTTCGCCATGTACCGGTGCGGTCTCTCCTGTCGCGGTTATTAGCTGGATGTTCCTTTGTGTGGGTTGCACTCTCCACTTCGGGATCACGGTGGGATTAATGATGGTCCTCGACACTCCCGTGTCGATCAGCATGGGCCAGCTCACTCCGTTGATGACTCCGTCGACCATCAGGCTGCTATTATCCCTCCGTTACTGCGTCACACGAACTTGGACTGCTGGGGCTTGACGACTGTCACAAACCGATCTTTGCCCCCCAAGGCTGGCTGATACTTGCTTTCCTGGGCCGCGCGGTTTCCCTACGACTGACTATCCCGACGGAAACCCTTGGCGGCGGCGATCACCGCAGTCCTTGCTCAGGTGGCCTCTCTTACGGCAAGTCCAGCAGGTCGGTAGTCCTCTTCCGGGCCGCCTCTCCGGATGTCCTTCGGCTACGTTTTTGGTGGTGGTACTGCGACACTTGAAGATCCGGCCTAGCGCCTCTATCAATTCATCGGCCAGGGGCTTGGTCTCGTCGGCTTTGGCTGGTTCGTCGACATCCACCTGACGCACCTGCGCGTGCAGTCTAGATACCTGCTTTGCCGTCTCGAACTCAAGTGCGTGACTCAGCGCATCTGCAAGTGTCTTATTGCGCGCAAGTCGCAGTGCCAGTTGGGTATCCGAGTCCCGTAGTCCGTCAATGAAGGTTTGCGTCGGCGCTACAATGAGAGCTGTAGCCTTTTCTGTGTTGTTCCAGTTATTTATGGTACAGGCCGCCTCGAACTGACGTAAGTATGTGCTCCACGGGACCTTTCCGTCGGAGGTTGGGGGCGTCACTCTGCTCTGTCCCGTTTCTGACGTTCCCGGTGTACCTGTGGGCGGGCGTCGGCGCAGCTCGGCAACTTCCTCTTGAAGAGCGTTGAATCTCTCTTCCACCCCCGTCAGCGGGCGTTGGCGCAGTTCGGCAACTTCCTCTTGTAAGGCGTTGAATTTCTCCTCCACCTCCATCAGCGGGCGTCGACGCAGCTCGGCAACTTCCACTTGTAAGGCGTCTAGCTGTATGCCTCTCACCAATGCGGTCCGGGTTCGATTCCCGAGCAATGCATGTGAGATTTTCGAAGTGAAATGGCATGTCCTGTGGTTCGGATTCCACGTAAAAAGGAGATTCCGTGGCTCATAATCACAAGATTCACGGTCACGTAAAACTACAATCTTCCTTCCTTTCCTTCCTTTATGGAGCTCTTGTTCTTGCTTTTCTACCAGTTTTTCAACACCCCCGGCCTTTTGTGTGGCAAACTTGACATCATTCACAAGGTTGAACAAACTATTTTCGGACACTGGCCTCAACTCGGGAAGACCGCCTAATTTAATATTACTTCTTAATTCCTCACAGCAATCATAAGACAATATAATATCGGGTATTCATTCCTTTTCCATAGAGTATCATTTTCTCTAACACCCTGTATTTTTACCTGTGGGCTATAATTAGCACAACCATGGCTAATTGTTGCTATATCGGACCCTTGTAATTTTATATGATTGGTTTCTTGTTTACACACACAAGTAATCTTACTTGCTGCATTAAGTTACATATAAACTGTGCTTATGTTCAGCCAGGTCGTGATATATTTCCTTGTAATACATTTGTTTGGAACCTAACTGTCAATTAATCCGAGTCCCAGTAGGCCTACTCAGCCACCCTTGATTCAAATATTCCGACTAATGCTGCCCCCTATCGGGACTACTTGAAACTTCCAATAAGAGACTTAGTTAGCTCTTAGCTGCCTACCAGCACCATGGCAGTTGACGAGCATGTGCAGTTTTTGAACTAACTGCAGCCCATCGATTGAGAGGTCAGTATTATGCTTTCTTTTATCACAAATCAATCAATTATGTTTGTAATACAGTAACAAAGGATGAATTTGAAGTATTTTCATGAAGCTGTTGTGTTTCTGTATTTCCTAACCTATAATTTTGGGAGGCTGACTATAGGGACAGTGGTAGCATCAAAATCCAGTACTCGCCCTAGGGCTCATTCAAGATATTCTTCCATGCTGTTTATTTGTTGGTGATTGGAACTGATCCTTTTCTATAGTGTGAAGGATATGTGCATGCCAATCAATAATACCAGAAGTCAGCCGCATAATAAAATAACGGCTGACTACTGGTGTGATGTTAACCAGTAGTCAGCCTTGATATTTCCTTTCGGCTAATTTACTTTTTATTTTATCATGATCTCCTTGTGCATTAAATAACTGTACTTTTTCTTACAGGATTTGTAGCACGTGTCTTTAAAAAATATGCCAGGGACCAAGAGGCCTATTCATCAGTATCCCGAAGATGCTCTCACACAAGAAAATGAAATGCCAATTAGAGAAGCAGGCAGGACAAGACCGTCTTCACAACAGAGATGCAGAGGGACCACGGAAAATTCTGACTGAATTAGAGGAATTGAAGATAGTGCGGGTTTGCTCGGAAAAAGGAAAGACAACCGTCCAGGGAACAAGTGGTATTCTGCATTTTTAAGGCGACATCCTGAGTTAACTGTGCGCACCGCAGAAGGCATTTCTAAAGGGAGAGCAATAGTGTTGGAAGAATGCATCGAAAGTGGTTTCGCAACCCGTGTGAGTATTTGGAGGAAATTGGTGCAAAGGACATTTTAGAGGACCCTAGAAGAATCTTAAAAGAGGATGAAACTAGCTTCAGTATGTGCCCAAAGACAGGGAAGGTAATTTCTCCTAAAGGATGGAAAAATGTGTACGATATACAGCGTGGTAATGAGAAGGAAACCATCACAGTAGTTTTGGTGTTCACAGCAAGTGGGGAGACTGTAAGCCCTATGGTTGTGTTTCCATACATCAGGCCACCCAAGGAGGTTGTCAGTTGTCAACAGTATGCCTGAGGGTTGGTTTTTGGGGAGGTCTGACAGTGGGTGGATGAAGAGTGACATCTTCTTTGAATACATTATTAATTGTTTAGACAAGTGGTTACTTGACAATCTAATCCCAAATTCCATTACTTGTTGATGGCCTCCGAACACATCTCACGATGGAATTAAGTTGGGAATGTTCAGAGAGAATCATTATTCTCTACTGTTTACCTCCGAACACTACGCACATCATGCAGCCAGCAGATGTTAGTGTCTTTAAACCACTCAAATCGGAATGGAAAAAGACAACTCGAGAGTGGCAGAATGATCCTAAGGATGTCAATACCCTCCTGACGAAGTCAAACTTCTGCCCACTTCTATTCACGATCCTAAACACGGAAGTCTCCCCACTTCAATTCAAAATGAATTTAGGAAATGTGGACTGTATCCATTTAATCCTAATGATGTAGATTACTCGAAATGTGTTCAGAATCAATTGGAAAGCTTGGCTGACATAAACCCAGCCCTAGAAAATGTGCTTCAACGTGAACATTTCAACATAGCTAAGAAAGTTATTCAGGAGTTGAGGAATGAATTAACTTCAAAAGGACAAGATGTTGATGTCATTCTTGAAACTGTTAACACAGTAATGGAAGGATTTACAGCTGAGAGGCCGGCCACAGTGTTAGACAGTCAAATTGAAATTGATGGAGAGTTGCTTGATTTTGTAATTGAACCGGGGTTATATGCAGTCCAGGGTACTTCTCTCATCAATTCTTGCACTGTCCCAGATCGCCCCCTGTCCACCCCTGGCCCATCAAGTTCAGTAACTGTGTCAGGTAATAACTTGTCTGTCGCATCTCAAGAAACACACACTTCATTTCTCACCCTTTCTGAGGAAGTTTCAACTTCTATTACTGCAGAAAATTCCGATTGTGGGACCCCTGATTTATCCCCTTCCTTGCAGGTGGCACCTTTCTCGTCATCAGGAACCACACCCAACTCTTGAACTGCTAAAAGATCCCTATTCGATAGTCATTTGTATTTTCCGTCTCCTATTCCGAAGTCCACAAAAAGCGAAGCAGAAGAAGGCATTAGAAAGTGGGGAGAATGCTCCAAGACACCACCCAAGGCAATGTCATCAATTGCATGGAGAGAATGGTATTCAAGGAAGGAACGGCAAAAGAAAGAGAAATAAGAAAATTTGCTCAAGGAAAGAGAGGATAGGAAGAAAATGGCAGAAGAAAGAAGATTAAATGAATTTAAAAAGAAAAGGAACAAAGTTAAGCGAAGGAAACTGTCTGACACACAAAATAGAGACGCTAGTGATACTGGTGTTATTAAGTGTTCAGAATGTCAAGAAGAACTGGTTAGTGACGTTGAAGATGACGATCTAAAAAATGTTGGTTGTGACAACTGCCCAAACTGGTTCCATTTAAAATGCACTAAATTGAAAGGTTTGTCATTTGACTCCGTATATGAATCACCATTCCAGTGTAAAAAATGTTAAAAGTAAAACGTAGGCTAAGCACAATAGGATTTTATTTTTGTAACCATTCCATGCCTGGAATTTTCTGGTGTGACTTTTGTTGTATTATTGTAGAAATGTGTTAATTGTTCTTTTTGTATTATTTTTTCCAAGATTAAAAATATAATCAAAACACTTAAATTTTCAAACTACTAAACTTAAATCTCCAGAACAAACACTGGCTGACTACTAGGACTAGAAAGGCTGACTACTGACAATTAATGGCTGAGTACTAGAGAAAGTGTCAGGTATATTTATAGCAGTTAGGAACAGTATTCTTTTTGAAATCATGCTGAATAAAAGTACGTAACAGAAAAAATAATTAATCATTCTACCACCCAGTTCCAAATCTACCTGAATGTGCTTAGGTAATGGCGTTCTGTGGTAGGAACAGGCGCGGATTCAGGGGGGGGGGGGGCACGGGGATCATAAACCCCCCCAAACGGGACCAAATTCTTTTGCAAACTCAAAAAACGAAAACACGATAACCAGACAAATAAAACTTAACGAATTTTAACTGATAAACAGGTTTTTTTCTTCATTTTATTCAATACTAAAAATATCTATTGCAATTATTATGTTCTGTTACAACTGTACATATTTACAACTTCATACCTGTTATGTAAAAACGATTATTTATATAACAAAATCAACTCGTCTATTTTGTTTAGCAAACCTTGTGATTACCGAATCGATGTTTATAGTGATGTCACGATGAGTGTGCAGCAATGCACGGATAGGAATTCGGGGCTTTTTTCGCACCAAAAAAATTTGCCGACGTCCAAACTGCAAGCTTGGTTGGCAATTTAAGCTGTGACTTCCTCCCTTTGTCGGTACCAACTCGACTTGCCGAAACTGTAACGTACCTTGATACTTTTCTCGAAGCTCGATGTAAAAGTCGCAAAACGCGCCGTTGCAATTTGTACGAATATTTTTGGTGCGCTAAACGTATCAAATTTTTATCCATGTTGCTTGCAAAGAAATTGGTCTGGTTTTGTACGTTTGGTTATTTTGTGATTGCGTTTTTAGTGATACCATTTTTGTTAACAATTTCGATTCTCTGACACCCCCCCCCCCCCCCCCCCCCCCCCAAAGCCAAACTCTATATCCGCGCCTGAGTAGGAATAACCCACAAGTTTTTTTACCTGGCTAACTACTGGTGCATTTAGCTATAAATACACGTATTTCCCTTTATAGAAATCCATAACAGTTTATCTACTTCAAGAATCCTTCTATCACAATTCTTAGTTAGGCTATGTGGAAAATGCCATTCATCAATCTTATAATACAATTCTCCTGGCCATACACCACGTGTATAGGGAACTCCGTATAACACAATCGTTTTGTTGGAGTCATTACTTTATACTTGCTTACTTGTTCATCATCTATTTCTGCGAAGGTTTGTTTCTCTTTGTCCATGGCATCATTCTTATCACTGTAAATATACACAAAGTGTCCATGCTTCTTCACGCTGGTGGGAAACGGAATCACTTGACACAACTTTATCGGTCAATGGAGTTCGATTTACGTACAAATTATTCTTCATGAATACTTCAATCTTGGACATTCTGTAAATCAAGTACCCATAAACGGACCTTAAATCAATTGGCAAACACATACCTTTGGGAAAATTCCTCTGCGTACTTGCACATGACTTGATGATATCCTCTTGAGTAATAATCAGGGCTTGCACAATCCCAGCCTGTGCAGGCTTTGTACTGGACAGTGTCACATGCTACTGCTCAGAGAAAGTATGACGAAGCCTTGAATTTCTTAAAAATGTTTATAGAATAAAATCTTAAGGTCTATTAATCCCAATTTTTCAGCCAAAATTAAAGAATTATTCGCTAAGTAGGTTCTGATTCAGCTCATTATACGTCATAACGCTCATTGCCTGCAGTGCAATTTGAATGACGACCACCTGTTTCTTCTCAAGTTCACTGACTTTTGACTCATATTTGTCCGCGTCATCCTGGTTTCAAATTTCAAACAATGCCTCAGCTATGGAACCTATCGCTGGTTGTATTGGGAACAAAAGAATAGGGCAGACGGACCAAGGACAAACCCAGACTCTGTAATGGGTTGGTGGTAACGTAAGCGAAGAAGGGATGAAATTTGGCAAAGGAAAACTGTAAGAATATCAGGGAACAAGTCACAGTACAATGTTCAAATAAATAGTTGCACAATTTCCTATGAAAATAAATTTAACGAAGATGAATGACTGTAGGCGCTGATGCATTACAAGTTTGAAGATAATAAAGAGTGATGATGCCTTAAAAACTTATAGCTGCATTTAAATGAGGCAAGTGGATGCCATAGGGAGGCTGATGTTCCTTATAAAAGGACACATACTTAATGTCTTTTAGTTTATGTGGCGTGGGAATGACCCAATTTGAGTTTGTCCAGCCTGATATACAAGGTCATCGAAAAGGTTGCAGCAATTTCAAAGAATCTTATCTCCCGTTGTAAGTGAGATAAATTAATAATTCGACCTGAAAACTAATCAGGAACTCATCGAGGTTTAGTTTTAGATGTGACTGTACTCCGCCCGTGACCTTCAGCCGATGCACAAAATGAGTGCCCGACAGGAAGCTGCCACGCCGCACAGTGGGCCAGAATCTTGAAAAATTGGCCAAAATATAAAGAGTTCTTCAATTTGTACGAAAGTTAGTATGTAAAGGTTATCGAAGTTGCTGATTAAGAATATATCAAAAAGTCAAAATGGCGGATCCAAGATGGCGGGTAAATATTGATAAAAGTAATTTTATTCGTATATGAGTATTTTTGTGGAATTATCGAGGTTGCTAATAAAGATTGAGTTCAAAAATTTAAGAAAACAAAATGGTGGATACAAGATGGCGGACAAAAATTGATAAAAGTATTTTTATTTATATAAAAGTCAATATTTAGGGGCTGTCGTAGTTAATGGTTAAAAATATAAGCTCACAAATGAATAGCTCGAAAAAAAGAACCAAATAGAGGATAGAAGATAGTGTAAAATATTACAAAAAATAATTTTAATTCAATTACAATTATTCATTTAGTAAATTGTTTGTAACTCTAATTAGAAGTTGTCGTTTTCTTCTTCTTTTTCATCTTTCATCATCTTCTTTATATTCTTCTGCTTCTTCGACTGAATCGTCATCATCATCTTCATCTTCAAAGACTGTTTCCTCATCATCTGAATCGGAATCATCATAATCTTCCGCCATAGGAACTAAGAGGGCAACGGCTTCTGGCTGGCGACAAACTCTTCTGTTTCTTCGGTGGTGATTTGCGTAGAGAAGAAATATAGGGGTCTGCGGTTGCAAACGATCTCCCGAAAACGTCTTCCCTAGTCTTAACTCTGGAAAACCTTCGAGAAAAACTCAGGCGATATTGCTTTATCAAGTTATTGGTTGAATCTTGAGTTAACCGATGGGTAAAATGGCCGAAGAAATAATTTCTGGTCCGTGGATTAACAATCTATGGACTGTTGTTGGCATGTTGTACCAGGGGTATTCTGGCAGTTGCTATGGCGTAACCTCAAAAGTTTTCAACGTCAATTTGACGTCCGCTTGAAATTGTCTACAAAATAATGTGAAAACGGTGGATTAGTTCTTCGGAAACTCCAGTTATCAACGCTGATGTTGGAGTGTTTTCAAAGAAACGTCGAGAGGTGTTTCCGTCCTTTTTCTAATTACTATATTCTTTACAATGCTTCTAAGCATCGATTATAAATTATATTGTACAAATGTAGCTCATAATTAATTAATTTTATGGTCATTTTTCAACATGTCTCAATAATGACATTTTGCAAGTATCGCTTAAAACGTGGCTCAAAGCAGGAGTTGGTGGATTTGAAGCTAATAATATATACTTGCGGACACAGTGCAAAAGAAAGCGGAATGTCGTGGAACTCGTAACATATCTCTATTTTTTAAGCACGTTTTACAATTTTCTCGTGCATTTTCCGGTATTGAGTTAATTAAAAGAAAACATGTATAATTTAATGACTTAATAATGATATAAATGGGTTTTATATAGTACATACCTTCTAGAACGCCCGCCATATTGAAAATATTCGCTTCACTTACACAGAACACAAATATTTGTCTTTTACGACAAGACTATTTTGTAGCCTGGCCGGCTGCACGCACCGCTAACAATGAATTGCCGCGATTGACCTGAAATATAACGGACGAAATGAACACCTACTCGTCCGCACAACTGGTATTCAGTAGTCCCAACATTACTGTAGCCAACCTAATAGTCCAAAATTCCTGTCTAGAAACTTGTTTTCCTTTTTGGCCACGTTTTCAAGATTCTGGCCCACTGTGCGCCGGTCCTATTCAAAGGCATCCTAGAACCCCCGACTTGACACCCCTAAACTTTGTTTTTTTATAGCGATACGTAAAGAAACATTGTATTCAGTGAACTGGTGAGAGATCTGCAACATTTAAGACCACGCATCACCGCTGTTGCTACAATCACGCCTGAGACGATCCAGCGCACTTGGGCCGAAATCGACTATCGACTGGATGTTTGCAGAGCAACCAAGGGAGCGCACATAGAAACAGCATCAGGTTTGAGAGAAAAAAAATACGAGCCTTACAGTAGTCGCATATGATGTGTAACATCTGACATGTTATTCGAATAATTCCATAATACTTACTCGCAGTTTTTAAAGAATGAACTCATAGTGCTACCTTGTGCCAGCAAACATGAAGGGATTCTCCAATGCATCTGCAGTAGTGACATATACCTGCAACTGTATGCGAGCTGCGCCTTATACCGGCCAATTAGTGAACCCATGCCAGCGGTGTTATTGAAAATGGCCTCTTATTGCCGATATAGCGCACTGCCCAGTATAGGCGCGATTAAAAATTAGGTGTTCAGTAGGTATATTAAATGCGTTTCTCCCAGTGATACGTTTAGACCAACGAAGTTTCAATTATTGTTAGTAGTCGGTGTTAATATACTGAATTCCTACGTTGTTTGGAGTGTTGGTTGATGCGATATAGCACTCGAGGTATCAAGTCCTTACATTAAGTAAGAATACAGCAAAAATATGAAGATTTAATAAATCGTAATTGTTTTCAGCAAATACAGGGTGGCGCACGAAATGTTATACATTGAAAATGGTTTATAAAATGTGTAAATCTGGGCTCACAACCATGTCCATTGGTGAACAGAAACCTTATTTCATGCGTGATTCGACAGACAGCAGCACATGTCGCGCATGCGTACCGGCTTCCAGTTATACAGCATGGCGGACAAAGGGAGGTTGACGCTCGAATAGAAGGTGAAAACAGTGTTGTTTTATGCGGACACAAAGCGTGTAACTCGGACTCGGAAAGGCTTCGTGTTCATTTCCGTACCCGGTGGGCTCCCTGCCGGCAGACGGTGTATAGACTGGCCAGCCAATTTAAAACAGAAGGCAATATACTGGAGAGAAAACGAACCCGTCTCAAGCCAGTCCGCTCACCGGATAATATTGCTGCTGTGAGAGCGGCTGTGGCTCGGAACCCCTCCAAATCCACCAGAACTGCCTGTGTTCATCTGGGCATCTCTTGTGGGTCAATTCAGAGAATACTGCAGTCTGAGCTTGACCAATTCCCATACAAAATGACAACAGGTCATAAACTAACTGTGCTAGACAAGCAACGGCGAGTACAGTTTGCTGCATGAAGGTGATGCACAACACGTGGTTCAGTGATGAGGCACACGTTTATCTCAACGGTGCTGTGAACATGTCCGGTTTTGGGCGAAAGAACGGCCTGCTATTGTGCACGAGGTTGAAAGTCATGGTGTGAAAGTGTGTGTGTGGGCTGCAATTTCCAGTCATGGAATTATTGGGCCAATCTTTATCAATGACACAGTCAACAGTGCGCGTTACATGGACATGTTGCAAAACAGTTTCCTTCCACAACCCTTTGCAACACGACTACCAATAGAGACACAGTGGTTCATGCAAGATGGAGCTCGTCCGCACACAGCAAATGTTGTTCTGGACTCCCTGCATGAACATTTCTGGCCCCGTGTGATGTCCCATCGATATCCCGAATGTTTTCAATCTGGCAACCACATAGCCCCGATATTAATCCCTGCGACTTCTTCCTGTGGGGATATTTGAAGGAGACAATCTACCGCCAGAAACCAGAAAATGTGCTGCAATTGCAAGCGGCCATTGTGACTTTCTTCCGAGGGTTGAGTGAAGACATTGTGTCGTAGAGTGGTCCCAAACATGCAGGTTCGTCTCGAAGCTGTTGTACGCCGAGAAGGTGGGCATATTGAACATGACCCGCATACTGACTAATCATGCACATTTCAGTGAATGTTGTAATGGCATTCTTTCTTAAATATGTTGTATATTAAATATTCTATAAACAATTTCCAGTGTATGACATTTCGTGCGCCACCCTGTATGATATAATGAATATTTTCACACCAAAGAACGACAACTTGAAGATGATTTATTGTAGGAATTTCTTTCATGGGGCCTCCAAACCTTGAGGTAAACCATATGCGATTTACATTCCACATAGTCACATGGCTTACAGTACGTCGTTGTACCGATCTCCGCCACCGCGCGCGCTCATTGTTTCCGTCCCATCCACTTCCGTCTCTTTTCCAAAATCTCTCCCACAAAAATGTCCAGCTACCGAGTGCCACAAACATATCCAGATACCGAGTGGAAAGATGTTACACATCAAAAAAACTTTTTGAGTTGGTGAATTTAACAAAAAATACTCGTTTTTATATCTCAAATAGTTCCTGAGCTATGATTTTTTGAAATTGCTGAAACCTTTTTCGATGACCCCGTACAAAGCCCAGAAAAAAGTGAATTATAAGCAAGCTATTTCACTGTTGGCATCACAAGCTTGTGGACATATTCAAAATTGGTTCGAAAGTTTGGTTGGTTACTTAACTTAGTAGCTGAACTCTTCTAACGGGCTGTTGAACGTGCTGAGTTTAAAATAACACTTTAAAATTTACTTTGTAAGCTGATTAAATTTATTTTGCTGGTGACGAGTTGCCATTCGCATGGCTAGTACTGTAGAGTAGAATTCTGGATGAACGGCGTGAGCCCTTTACGGGCGAAGCGACGTTCAGTCAGCTTGGTGGATGCAGGAAGAGACCCAAATAGCAACGTGAGAAGCCTTTATATAGAGGTTCGGAGAGGCGTCACGTATACACTCCACACGTCACGGTAGAACTTTCTAGAGTCGCATCATTTTGAACAGTAAGCAAGGTGATGTGGAAGCAGCCCAGACTGTGACGTAGCGAAGTGGGCTTGGCTTCTGCGCCATATTGTCATAATGTGATGACTCATAACGAAATACCTAGAATACATTTCATTATTAAAACAGCTTTATTTTTAAGTACCGGTAAGTTAAGTAATCAATATTTAAAGAAGAGCTAAGCAGTTAGTTTCAAGGTTAGGTAAATAAAAACAAATTCGCTACATAAGCGGCAACATGAAACGAGGAAAGATTAGTACGTTATGTTAATTATTAATATTGAAGTAAATTTAATATACTGTATTGAACTTTAAATAGACATACTTTGCTTCAGTGGTGGAGGACACAAAACGAGGGTTAGACAATAATCCACAGTGAATTATTAAATTTCAAAAATAAGCAAAGCTAACGACTTTGGATGTGCGCGAATGCGAATATACTGCCACGGGGACACCACTGAAGCAAGAAACGTGACAAGAATGAACTTACGGTTCGAGTTGCAATGGAGTTAGACATTGGTCGAATACAAAGAGCACTCACCAACTGCAGGTGGATATGGATCAATGGCAAGCAGTGGCGATATGTCACTCCCAAGGTCTCATTATATTCAGTTTCAGTAACGCTGAAAAATACAAGTTTATTAGTAAGCACAAATAAGAAATTCTTGGTCTCCAGGGATTGTGGGACAGAGGTGATATTAATTCTGAGGGCACCGATTATTATTGTAATTTTTTTTTTTTTTAGCGTATGGCTTTTAGTGCCGGGAGTGTCCGAGGACATGTTCGGCTCGCCAGTTTTGTAGCTGCTTCGAGACGGACACCCAATGGGTGAGCTACAAGTACCGTTGGGGAGGGAAGGAGGGAAGTTGGAATGTAAGGACGAGGAGTTGGAAGGTAGCGGCTGTGGCCTATAGTTAGGGACCAACCCCGGCATTTGCCTGGAAGGAAGATGGGAAACCACAGAAGACCATCTTCAAGGTTGCCGGCGGGGGGATTCGAACCTCCTCGCCTCCCGGATGTCAGCGACTGCCATCAGTCATGCCGTAACCACCACGGCTAACTCACCCGGTATTATTGTAATAATAGTGCATGATAAGAAGCTGATACGACAGAGAAAACAAACAAGATTAGTTGCCCCTCTCTCTCATTATCAGCTATATTCCATTGATTGCCGTGTGTATTGACAATTACTGTCTAAATGCACAGCTTTTAATTAAAGTTGTGCTTGAACTTTAGGGCTTTGCGCCGAATCTGTCTGATAATCTGTTTCATTGTGACCTCTGTTTTTGTAATTAGTTTTAGGATTTGAGAACCATCCCGGCATTTACCCGGAATAGATGTGGGAAACCAATTCTGTGACGGCTCAAGTGGGAATCAAAGCTAGCCTACCTTTTCTGAGGTTTATCTCACGACGCTGAATGCACCCTGTTCCAACCCACAGATCGAAATGGAATTTCTTGGTAGAGCTGGAAATCGAACCCGGGCCTCCGTAGTGACAGACAAGAATGCTAGCCACTACGCCACGTTGAGTCGCTCTCGATTGTGTATATATTTGTGTTCTGTTAGTAAGCTGCATCAAGTGCCTGAGTGCGATGTGAGAGGGCTTTAGCGTGTGGTGGTATAGTCTTTCCGTTTGGCCATGATACCCAGAGGATTGAGGGACTTCTTAGAACTCAACTGACGTCACTCACTCACCCTCCCGACCAGCTCGTCGAACCGGCCGGTGGCGGCAATGACTCACCCTCCCGACCCGCTCGCCGGACCGGCCAGTGGCGGCAATGACTCACCCTCCCGACCCGCTCGCCGGACCGGCCGGTGGCGGCAATGACTCACCCTCCCGACCCGCTCGCCGGACCGGCCGGTGGCGGCAATGACTCATCCTCCCGACCCGCTCGCTGGACCGGCTGGTGGCGGCAATGACTCACCCTCCCGACCCGCTCGCCGGACCGGCCGGTGGCGGCAATGACTCACCCTCCCGACCCGCTCGCCGGACCAGCCAGTGGCGGCAATGACTCACCCTCCCGACCCGCTCGCCGGACCGGCCGGTGGCGGCAATGACTCACCTACTGGCGCTATCCCACAGCACTGATACTTTTCTTATTTCAAGTTTAAATATACAATTTTCAAGTTTTCTGAATTCTACATAAAATTGTAAAGAAAATGACTCCAAACTGGGACGTCTTACTTCTTAAACTGTTGTTTATTACATGTAATTTATGATTGTATTGCAACTATTAGTTTTAAAATTTCAAACAAATAAAGAAAACTTGAAATATTGAGGAATAGAAATGACCTACTATTAGGCCGTGGATATGAAGCATTTCAGTCGCGTTTGGACTCATTTTCTTTACAATTTCAAGTAGAATTCAAAGAACTTGAAAATTGTAAATTTAAACTTGAAATGAAAGAAGTTTTACAGCTGTGGGACAGCGCCAGTAGGTGAGTCATTGTTCGCCACCGGGCGGGAGGTGAGTGAGTGACGTCAGTTCCGAGAAGTCCCTCAATCCTCTGGGTGCCATGGCCAAACGGAAAGACTGTAGTTGATGGTATAGGTTCATATCACAAAAGCTACCGTAACCGATGTTACCACAGAAACACATGGTATTAGACAAATCCTACTCACACTCATGTAGCCTACACAGGGCTGACAACCGAGATATCCCAGTCCTAACAACGCATGTTACTTCGCTACTAATTGTGCACTAATTGTTTCTTTCCACAGGTTTGAGACCGGAGTTTGATGTTGTCAACATTGATTTTGAAGCAGAACCTGACCTGGAAAGCCTAAGAAGTGATGAACTATGTCGTTCTGAAACAAGTCTTGGGGAGCGAATTATAGAGATGGCACAGAACAGAGTTCCACTGGACGGTGAGAATACTGATGTCAAGGAACTGAATGTTAGATATAGTTCATTAAACCAACTCTCATCTGGAAGGAAAAGTAACAGTGATTATTGTGCCCAATCAGGAGACACGGATACAATGATGTTCTCTTCAAAGAGCTGTGAAGATCTAGAATGCCATGTAGAAGAAGAAAATATGCCTTGTTTACATTTCGAGACAGAATCATCTCTCAGTGGTTTTTATAAACGCCAACAGTCAAATGCTAAACGATTAAATAGTGCATCTGATATAAAATTTCATGGTTGGTTTGCATCTACACCTAAGTATGTCGAGGATGTTGCTTTTTCCGCAAGAGAAGCAGATTTATTTCTGGAAGATTTTACTGAAAACCAACAGCTTATGTTGAAAAATGATTTGTTTGTTAACTGCAATAGTCATTGGGAGAATCAGTCCAATTGCGACACGGAGAAGAATTTGGAGAGTATAAGAAAATGTGAATCTCCATTATTTATGAACACCTGTGCTTTAGGAGACTTGGAGCCTATATTAGAAGTGACACTAACAACAAGCCATAACACTCATGAGAGAGAACGTGAACTTACTTTAGATAAATCCTCGGCTAATAGTGGTAAGTACCCGTGAACATCATTCAGATGCTAAATCTTTTTTTTTTTTTTGTGGTCTTCGAGTCTTCCATTAGGCAGCCAACGTTTAGTATGGAGCACTGGCTAAAATAGGGATATTCTTCTCTCTTTCTGCCGCAAGTGAAACATGTATGACGCTATAATTTTCTAGCAATCCACCGTTGTCATATCAGTCGAAAATTTTCCTTGGTCCAAAAACACCATATTCGGGTAGAAATGTGTATTACCGTCCTTTTTGTCTTATACTAGAACTACGTAAATTTGATAGAAATGCTAGAAAAATCAGATATTCGTAATTTCAGAAGAAACGTTAAACTGTGTCCCCTTTTTAGTAAAATCGATCTTATATCAAGTTGCATTGACTTTGTGGCGTCTATTTTACACACAAATGTAGTTAAATGTATCGTCTTGATGATGAATTCTTGAAATATTTTATACTGGCAATATTAAAATTTTCATGTAAGTAAAACTTCTCAATATTCTCTCATAACCGCGTAGCAACATTGAAAAAGTTCGTGTGCTGCCATTTATTTTTTATTTTTAATGATAACCATGTCATGTCAGTTTGAGAGTTGTAGAGGAAAGATGGAAGAAGTTTTCTACCTGCTTATCCAGAGTGAGGGTTTGATTTGATATACAGGCCGGGCTGTTCATTGACCGCGCATTCTGTGGAAGAAGTTTTGGCGGTCACCGTGGGGTGCTGTTTGCTACTTGTGCTTGTGCTTTATTTATTTCATTTTGCTCTCTTTTATATTACATTCATGTTACATAGTTCATTAATTTCGGTGCATGTGTTTGTTACTATTAGTAGTATTATACAGTAGGCTACTTTATACGATCGCTGAAGTTGTGGAAGGAGTACGCGAAGCGCTCTGTACTGCCTCCTCTCATGGAGTGGAACAATTAATGGCAACCCTCTCCTAACGTGCCATAAGACCAATGCTTCATACTAAACGTTGGAAGCCTTATAGAAGTGGTGCACTCTCACGTTCGATTGCCGTCTTTTATCACTTTGCACTCTAAGCATAACACTATAGTAGTTCTGTAGTGACTCTTTACGTAATGTGCATGTGAACCTCGTTTACAAAATGTTTGAAAATCTTACCGGCTTGAGATTTTTCATAATTCTTATTGATAAGCTGTTGGTCAGTGCCACAATGAATACACAAAGCTGGACAGATTGAAATAAAATACATATATGTGTGTTTTACAAAATGTGTACCGAACATTGGAGAATGTATGGAAATGGACGGACAGTCGTGTGCACGTATATTTTTAATGTTTGTGTGGTTTTAAAGATGCAAATCAATAAGAAATTGAGTGTAAATCTCTATAAATATTATAGATACGACTAAGGTCTGCAAAATGACTTGTAAATATTGTTTTTCGTTGATTTTATGTGACCCTTAAGTCAGTACAGGTACGGATCCAGTTGATGTTATCTTATCGTAGTTACTATTATTCGTACCATCAACTGGACTTTGTAAAATAATTTGTAACTAGTCAATAAGGTACATGTAGCCTAAAACAACAAGATAAGGGGCTGCTCATTCTTAGTTATTCACGGGATTTTGTATTACCGGCAGTCATTTTGCACTCATTAAAATATGTAAAGCCAATTTCGGGATCTTTGCCCTGAGCCAAAGTCTCGTGGGAAAGAAAAGTTTCATATAACGTACCGTAACTAAGATATTTTATGGTATGAACAGTTTGGTTTCAGGAGAAATGTAGGAACAAGGGAAGCTGTTCTAAGTCTAAGGCTGATTTTGGAAGGTAGAATAAGGAAAGATAAGAGAACGTTCATGGCTTTTGTAGACTTAGAAAAGGCTTTTGATAACGTTGATTGGACTAAATTGTTTGCCATTTTGAAATCGATTGGAATAAAGTACAGGGATAGGAGGGTGATATACAATCTATACAGAAACCAGACAGCAGTCATTCGAGCTGAAGGACATGAGAGAGAAGCTGGTATTCAGAAAGGTGTAAGGCAAGGCTGCAACTTATCACCCATACTTTTCAATCTTTACATTGAACAAGCAATGAAGGAAATTAGAGAAAAATTTAATGTGGGAGTGAAGATTCAAGGAGAAATAATTTCAACTCTGCGATTTGCTGATGACATCGTCATCTTGGCCAAGCCTGAGGATTTGAATGAGTTTTTGAGTGGTATGGACTCCGTCTTACGGAAATAATTCATGATGAAAATTAATAAATGTAAAACAAAAATACTGGAATGCAGCCGAAATAAATCAGAAACCTCTATGGAGATCAAATTGGCAGGTGAAAAGCTGAAGGAAGTAGGAGACTTCTGTTACTTAGGAAGCAGAATAACCAGTGATGGACGAACAAAGATGATATAAAAAGTAGGTTGGCTCAGGCAAAGAAAGCATTTCTACAAAAAAGGAATCTGCTGACATCGAATATAGATTTAGGTATTAGGAAGTCATTTTTGAAAGCCTTTGTCTGGAGCGTGGCGCTCTATGGAAGTGAAACTTGGACTATTGGTGCGGCAGAAAAGAGGAGAATTGAAGCATTTGAAATGTGGTGTTACAGGAGAATGATGAAGATCAGATGGGTAGATAGGGTTACAAACAAAGAGGTATTAAGACGAGTGGGAGAGGAGAGATGTTTCTGGCGACTGCTAATGAAGAGAAGAGATAGGTTGGTAGGACACATACTAAGACACCCAGGAATAGCAAGCTTAGTTATGGAGGGAAGGGTCGAGGACAAGAACTGTAGGGGTAGACCAAGGTTAGAATATGTTAAACAGATTGCCTCGGATGTAGGGTGGGGTAGCTATATAGAGATGAAACAATTAGCTCAGGACAGGAAGGCACGGAGAGCTGCATCAAACCAGTCAAAAGACTGAAGACTCAAACAACACAACATGAACATATCTATTATATTTCTTGTTGAATGGTTACTGCATATTCATGTGACAGATACTGTGCACCTTGATTCTGTAAAATGCTTAGGTTTAAATGAATAAAGCCAAATAATCAGTAACACATTGAAAAATAGACCATTGTCTCTAAACCCCCTGTCCCTACTCAAGGATCACACAAGATTCGTTGGCCGCTTGCGCGTTGTATAGATCAATCCATTTATAAATCGTACTATGACATTTGTGACGTTCACACATTGTGGTGCCCCGTTTGACAGCCTATATTGAAGAATAGATATATTAATTGATCACCAATCATTAGATTATAATGTATGTTAATATACAGCCTGCGTCACTTCTCGTGCCAGGAAGCAAAAGAGTCTTACTAAGTAGGATACATTTACCACGTGGTGACGTGTTTCTTGCATGCGTGAATAGAGCGTGTTGATTTGCTCGTGTTTTTTTTTATAGAAAAAAATTTAAGTATATTTCTCCGTTTACGGCTGCAAGCCGATGTATAAGAGGGCTACGGATATAAGTTTTCATTATATTTCAAAAGATGCAAATAGCAATGGCTGAAAGGTGACGATAACGAATAAATACGGAGAACAGAAACGAATTGGAATACAGTTGGGGGACAGTCTAGCCACTTAAGGTAAAAGTAATAATATAGTCTACTAATAGGCCCTAATTATCTGTGACAGAAGAGAAGCACTGCTAAAACCTATTTGCAACATTCTGATGCACCTGCCTTACATGAACATTAAATCTGTTTAGTTGTTAGCGTTCTCCTTTCAATTACTCCCTAGGGGCAGATGACCTCGCTGTTCTTCCGATTATAGCAACAATAATCATAATGATGATCATCAATTGCTCCTGTAACCATGTGGGTGAAGCAGCGACGTCTGGAGCACAACATTTCATCGTGGTGTACTCTTCCACATAACATGTGTGACAAATAACACTTCTATCCCTTCTCTAAAATTTCTGGAGTCAATGATACAGTTAAAAAACTCGAATGTAGCTTTCAAACGCAGCAGCGTCATGATTCGAAATGCACAAAAACAAATCCGCGCAGACAAGCAATGTTTGATAATACTGTTACGGCTGTGAGTTTGTGTCATCGCTCGCCGCATGAGTCACAACTGCCCCAGGGCTGGGCTGTGCCCTGCCTCAGAGTATTGCGTACGCCTTATGCAACAGGACTACTAGGACAAAGGGATGGTCCAGAATATTCGTGACTCAACCAGTGAAGGAAACCTCGAAAAGCCGTGAACCCTGGATGGGTCTAGAAGCATTTATTGAGTCACCGGCCTGCTATGTATGAGCGACCTGTCAAGCAGTGTTGTTGTGTTTTACGAGCTAGTGCGAGCGTTTATCGTGAGCGACAGAAGTGTGGTGACTTGCGAAACCCCTAGTGAAGCCGTTTCTCTTGACAGCGAGGAAGTGAGAAGCATACAGGGGACTGCCTGTGTTTTCGTAAGTAACTGTAATTTGTGTACATAGGGGTGAGTTGCATGTAGTTCTGTCAAGGCCACCAGACTCATTAGGAGAAGATTAACTGTTGACAAGTGAAAGAGGGCAAGGCCTCTCCATAAGCAAGATACTTGAGGAAACTGGAGTAAGGTTCCAATTGCTTGTATTTGCTGATGAGTAGTGAATCTTTCTGGCCACAATAAAATTAATTATTTCTTTAAAGGAACAATCTGTGTTGTGCTTCAACCCACCGTAATCCAGTTAACAAAAGTGTCACTAGGGGGTGGCACGTAACAACTGGTGTCAGAAGCCGGATTACGAACTCAAGCACAAGCACAACACCTGACGGTCCTGGTTTCAAAACCCGAGTAGGTCATTTTCTCTAATTTTCCTGTGAGTGCATGCCCTTTACAAGACAAACAACTAAAATGGAGGCGCAATTGGCAGCATTGCTAGAAAAGTTAAATGGCATGGAAACCAAGATGGAAGACGGCCAGAAGAAAATGGAAGACGGCCAGAAGAAATTAGCCAAGGACCTGAAGGATGACCTGAAGAAGATGGAAGACGGCCAGAAGAAGATGGAGGATGGCCAGAAGAAGTTAGCCGAGGACCTAACTGCCAAATTAGAAGACGGCCAGAAGAAGTTAGCCGAGGACCTAACTGTCAAACTAGAAGACTGCCAGAAGAATTTAGCCGAGGACCTAACTTCTAAATTAGAAGACGTTCAGAATAAGTTAGCAGAGGACCTAACCGCCAAATTTCTGGATGGCCAGAAAAATCTGGAAGAGTGTCTGCTGACGAAATTAGAGGAAATCCAAAGGAAATTAGAACAGGGTCTGCGTGAGGAAGTCACGGCAGTGGAAAAGAAGTTCGACGACTTACAAGTGGAAGTTGCCGAGCTGCGCCAAGGCCCGTTGAAGGGGGTGGAGGAGAAATTCAACGCCTTACAAAAGGAAGTTGCCGAGCTGCGCCAACGACCACTGACGGGGTGGAAGAGAAATTCAACGCTTTACAAAAGGAAATTGCTGAGCTGAGCCAACGCCCGCCGACGGGGATGGAAGCGAGATTCAACGCTCTTCAAGAGGAAGTTGCCGAGCTGCGCCAACGCCCGCCCACCGTTACACCGGGAATATCAGGACTGGGACATAGCAGAGTGACGCCCCCAACCTTCGACGGAAAGGTCCCGTGGAGCACCTACTTACGTCAGTTCAAGGCAGCCTGTTCCATAAATAACTCGAACAACACAGAAAAGGCTACAGCTCTTAATGTAGCGCTGAGAAGTGACGCCCTTAACGTCCTTCAGGCCATCCCGACTGGATCCCAGGACTACGCTTCCCTGATCGCCCATATGGAGTCCCGATATGGAGATAGCCATCTTCAGCAGGCCTACCAGATGCAGCTCCGGACACGGGTACAGAAGAACGCGGAAACCCTGCAGGAGTTTGAGATGGACATCGCACGCCTCGTAAGGCTCGCCTATCCAACAGCGCCGGCCGACTTCCTGGAACAGATTGCGACGCAGACCTTCACCGACGGGCTACGGGACTCGGACACTCAACAGGCGCTGCGACTCGCGCGCAATAAGACCCTGGCAGATGCGCTGAGCCACGCACTTGAGTTCGAGACGGCAAAACAGGCATCTAGAATGCACGCGCGGGTGCGTCAAGTGGACGTCGACGAACCAGCAAAAATCAACGAGACCAAGCCCCTGGCTGACGAATTGATGGAGGCGCTAAGCCGTTTCTTCGATAGTCGCGGCACTACCAGCAACGACACAGCCGGAAGACAACCGGAGAGGCGGCCCGGAAGAGAACTACCGACCTGCTTGGCCTGCGGTAAGAAAGGCCACCTGAGCAAGGACTGCGGTGATCGCCGCCGCCGAGGGTATCCGACGGGAAATCAGTCGTCTCAAAACCGCGCGGCCCAGGGAAACGAGTATTAGCCAGTCTTGGGGGGCAAAGGTTGGCTTGTGACAGTCGTCAGGCCCCGGCAGTCCAAGTGCGTGTGACGAAGTTACGGAGGAACAATAGCAGCCTGATGGTCGACGGAGTCGTCAACGAAGTGAGCTGGCCCATGCTGATCGACACGGGAGCGTCGAGGACCATCGTCAATCCCACCGTGATCCCGAAGTGGAGAGTGCAACCCACACAAAGGAACATCCAGCTAATAACCGCGACCGGAGAGACCGCACCGGTACATGGCGAAGCATCACTGGAGCTCGTCATTGGTCGACGGGCGGTGAAGCATCCAGTGCTTGTGGCTGACGTATCAAACGAAGTGATCATCGGACTGGACTTCCTGGACCAGAACATCATCATCTTGGACCTGAGTACCAACACTCTGCACTTCGGAGGTGAGGAACTTGCTTTGCAACCAGCACACGAGGCCGTCACCGCACGACGAGTAAGGCTGAGAGAGGACGACATCGTTCCCGCCAGGACGGAGGTCAGCGCCGCCGTAATTGTCGACGGAACTGCTGAGGGAGTGGCGGCTGTCATCGAGCCAAAATATGAGGACATCCAGACAAAAGGATTGCTAGTTGCCAAGACCCTCATCAACACGACGCCTCGGCCGTACGTCCGCCTGTCCAACCTGAACGACTACGATATTACGGTTCACTGGGACACCAACCTAGGAGTCTGCGAGCCCGTTACCTGGATTGCCCGCATCACAGACACGACGGACGGACACCTGCAGACGGACAACCGAAGAAGACGCGCCCAGCCAGAAGAACTACAGAAGCTGTACCAAGGATCCCAGGACCATTTAGACGAGGAACAATCACGCCAACTTCAGGACCTGCTACGCGAATTCCAGGATGTCTTCTCCGTGGGGAGCAAAGACTTCGGTAGGACAAGCTTGGTTCAGCACAGAATCGCCGTTGGGGACAGCACACCGATTAGGGCCCCATTCCGACGTGTCCCGCTCGCCAAGCAAGCTGAAGTCGACCGGATGGTAGAAGAGATGAAGGAGCAAGGGGTGATCGAGCCATCACATAGTCCTTGGAGTTCTCCGGTTGTGCTAGTGAAGAAGAAGGACGGTTCCACCAGGTTCTGCGTGGACTACAGGCGGGTGAAAGACGCCACGAAGAAGGACAGCTACCCTCTACCCCGGATCGACGACACGCTGGACACCATATCAGGATCAAGATGGTTCTCCACCTTTGATTTGAAGAGTGGCTACTGGCAGGTGGAGGTCCACCCTAAGTACCGCGAGAAAACGGCGTTCTCATTGGGCAGCGGGCTCTGGCAGTTCACCGTCATGCCATTCGGTCTGTGCAACGCCCCTGCGACCTTCGAAAGGCTAATGGAGTTCATTCTGAGGGGGTCTACACTGGCAGACCTGCCTGGTCTACCTAGACGACGTCATCGTTCTGGGAAAAAGCTTCGAGGAGCACTACAGCAACCTGAAGGAGATCTTGATGAAGCTACGGGCTGCCCAGCTGAAGTTGAGCCCCAAGAAGTGTCAGCTCTTCCAGAAGCAGGTCCAGTACCTTGGGCATATTGTCTCCGAAGAAGGGGTGCGCACCGACCCAGAAAAGACTGCAGCTGTGAGGGAGTGGCCAGTTCCGAAGGACAAGTCCCAACTACGAAGCTTCCTGGGACTCTGCACTTATTACCGTCGCTTCGTGAGAGGATTGGCCGACATCGCCAAACCACTGCATCGACGGACTGAGAAGGACCAACTCTTCACATGGACAGCAGAATGCCACAGTGCCTTCGAACAATTCAAGCAGGCTCTGTGCACCGCGCCTATTCTGGCCTACCCCAGACCTGGAACAAGGTTCATCGTCGATACCGATGCCAGCGACTTTGGTATAGGGGGAATCCTGTCGCAAATAGTGGACGGCGAGGAGAGAGTAGTGGCCTACTTCAGCAAAGCCTTGTCAAAGCCAGAGAGGAACTATTGCGTCACCAGGAAGGAACTGCTGTCCATCGTGAAGGCCATCGAACACTTCGACAAGTACCTGTACGGGCAAGAATTTCTCATCAGGACCGACCATGCATCCCTGCGGTGGCTACTGAACTTCAAACTACCCGAGGGTCAACTCGCGCGGTGGTTAGAGAGGCTTCAACAGTACAACTTCGAGATCCAGCACAGGAAAGGCCAACTGCATTCTAATGCCGACGCCCTGTCACGAAGACCGTGCCCCGAAGACTGCACCTTCAGTACTAGGAGGTAGGAGAACACCGGGATACAGTGCCGACGGACTACTGTGGAACTTTAAGGGAACTGGAGCCGCGAATATTTCACGCGGGCACAAGCAGAAGATGATGACCTGGGACTGATAGCCGAATGGAAGAGGGCCTGTGTCCCCAGACCCGGGTGGAACATTGTGAGTGACTGCAGCCCAAAGTTTAAGTCCTACTGGGCGCAGTGGGACTCGCTGATTGTAAGGGAAGGCCTCATCTGCCGCGCCTGGGAGAGCACCGACGGGAAGACATCTCGGGAACACGTCGTCGTTCCAAAGGCTATGACGGAGGAAGTCCTGAAGGAAGTCCATGGAGGATCATCTGGTGGACACATAGGGATAGAGAAGACCCTGGAGAAGCTGAGAGAGCGGTTCTACTGGATCGGATGCCGAACCGACGTGGAGAACCACTGCGCGAGGTGCCATGATTGCGCAGCCAGCAAGGGCCCAGGACTAAGACGGCGGGGTCCACTGAAGACCTACAACGTGGGTGGCCCCATGGAGAGAGTGGCCATCGATGTTGCTGGGCCATTCCCGTTGAGCGAGGCAGGGAACCGCTACATATTGGTCGTCAGCGACTACTTCACCAAATGGCCAGAGGCGTATGCGCTCCCTAACCAAGAAGCCGCGACGATTGCAGAGACCCTGGTGAAGGAATTCGTCAGCCGGTACGGAGTACCCCTGGAGCTGCACTCCGACCAAGGGAGGAACTTCTAGTCGCAGGTGTTCCAGAACCTATGCCAGCTGCTGGGAATCCGGAAGACAAGGACAACGCTGCTACACCCTCAGTCCGACGGGATGGTAGAGCGATTCAATCGCACCATCGAGAACCATCTCCGAATAGTCGTCAGCGAGCACCAGAGGGATTGGGACAAACATCTTCCACTATTTCTCCTGGCCTACCGCGCCGCCGTGTATGAAGCCACCGGGTGCACACCAGCCCGGGCCATGTTTGGGAGGGAGCTCCGTCTTCCTGTCGATCTTGCCTTCGGCCGACCTGGGAATGATCCGGTCCCGGTAAGCCAGTATTGTCAAGAACTGGTCGACCAACTGGAGGACGTGCACGCGTTCGCGAGGAGGAAACTGCGGATCGAGACCGACCGAATGAAGACCCGATACGACCAGCAGACGGATGCCGGCGGATTCCACGAGGACGACCTGGTCTGGCTCTTCAACCCATTACGGAAGAAAGGCCTGTCAACCAAACTGCAGAAGTCCTGGGAGGGCCCGTACCGAGTCGTGAAACGGATCAACGATGTCGTCTACAGGATCCAGCGGAGCCCGAGGGCGAAGATGAAGATCGTGCATCGAGATCGCCTGGCAGCCTACGGAGGGACACAGACGGACCAATGATTGATCGGAACGATCAGCCTTTTAGGAAGGGGGTGGTGTTACGGCTGTGAGTTTGTGTCATCGCTCGCCGCATGAGTCATAACTGCCCCAGGGCTGGGCTGTGCCCTGCCTCAGAGTATTGCGTACGCCTTATGCAACAGGACTACTAGGACAAAGGGATGGTCCAGAATATTCGTGACTCAACCAGTGAAGGAAACCTCGAGAAGCCGTGAACCCTGGATGGGTCTAGAAGCATTTATTGAGTCACCGGCCTGCTATATATGAGCGACCTGTCAAGCAGTGTTGTTGTGTTTTACGAGCTAGTGCGAGCGTTTATCGTGAGCGACAGAAGTGTGGTGACTTGCGAAACCCCTAGCGAAGCCGTTTCTCTTGACAGCGAGGAAGTGAGAAGCATACAGGGGACTGCCTGTGTTTTCGTAAGTAACTGTAATTTGTGTACATAGGGGTGAGTTGCATGTAGTTCTGTCAAGGCCACCAGACTCATTAGGAGAAGATTAACTGTTGACAAGTGAAAGAGGGCAGGGGCTCTCCATAAGCAAAAGACTTGAGGAAACTGGAGTAAGGTTCCAATTGCTTGTATTTGCTGATGAGTAGTGTATCTTTCTGGCCACAATAAAATTAATTATTTATTTAAAGGAACAATCTGTGTTGTGCTTCAACCCACCGTAATCCAGTTAACAAAAGTGTCACTAGGGGGTGGCACGTAATAATACGTAATTCACACATTAGGTCACAAGCATTATCGCTCAGTTATACTTAAAATTACACTGTCAGTGTTTTAGAGATCAAATGTACTGATTATGACAGGTTGATACAAAAGTGTTCCATAGCAATCGTATGTTATTGAGTCTTTTTATCCTACTTATCCCGGCCATGTTGGACCGACCGCAGCGCCCCAAGTGACAGTTTGAGTTTCCAATAGACTTGCTACACAATATACCACAGTACGTGACTTACCAATTGTTCATTTATAAGGATTGCACATCAACTATTAATAATTAGGTAGACCTAATACTGATAAATATATTGGCACAATTATATGTACATGGCCATATTTACTGTTACAATGAAGAGAAAATAATGATGATCTTATTCTTATGCATGATTCCGTTATGGTGCAGTGACGATACGGGACTGATGGCCATGATATATCAAGCCCCTAAATTGAATTAACAACAATAATAATGTTGTTTTAAGGGGCCTAACATCTAGGTTATCGGCCAAAATTAACAACAACAGTATTCAGTTGACAATGAGTAAGCTATGTGTTCCATGGCAACGGAAAATGGGCTAATGCTATTGAGACATCCTTTCATGAAATCACGTGTCATCGCGAAACCCCGTGTGCCTTCCATTGCCTTGGGGAAGCCCGGTCTTTTGTGATGACGTGACCACGTGTCCTCAGGTTCCGATGACTTTGAAGCATCCTGTCATGAAGCCACGTGACCTTCGGGTATCCCCGCATGCCTCCAATGACCTTGGGGAAACCCCATCACGGGATCCCTTACTGAAATCTGGTGGGGTTTTCTTGGAAGGGGGAATTTCACACTCCTCGGTTGGCATCCCATGACCTTTGAGATGCCCCGGCGCCATCCTGATGACGTCATCATGGCCCCTCAGAACTATATTTTACCCCGTGTTAGGGGTAGGTTTGGTTTTGGGGTTGGTATGACCCATCCTCTTGAACGGGGGTGTGACCACCTCTCTTTTAAGCTATCGCTGCTATTTTTCCGATCCCTGGTTTCGAAGATAATGACCAAGTGTTTTAGAAATGGTACTACCACACTACTGCTGTCCGTAGCTAATTGGAATGCGAGGCGAATCTACCCATGGGCATGAGGGACTTCACAGAGCCCTGAAAATGTACTGGCTGAGAGGGATTTTAATCCTGATGATAAGAGAGAGCGATATCAGCTCTTCAGAATAGTCAAAAGTAACAAGCAAGTCGACAAGCACGGTTGAATGAAATGAATATCCATCCAAAGTTTTTAATATAAATATTAAGTTCCTTTTTTATAAGCTTAATTATTCGCTCTTTCGCTTCCCCGAGATATGCAACCAGTTCATCGCACTTTTTGCATCGAATAAAGTAAGAACGTACTCGGTCTGCAAATGTCGCTTCATAGACCACAAGTCCATCAGCATCGGGAACCGACGGCAGCAGAGCGTTCTTACTAGGCTCTCTCCTATGTTTCTCTGGCAAATCGAAACTGCAAGACTCCTTGTGGCGTCGTTCTTTGTTTGCGTTTGAACGTTTTGCATTGCAGTTTTTGCACCGATGAAAGGCACGAATTGAAATGTCGTTTCCTATTTCGTACTCGAGTGAGTTGCCACATTTCTCGCAGATATACTTTTGCGATATTGGTATATTCGACATGGTGGATAATATATTAAAAACAATTAACCTCTATAAGTGTCACCCTCCAAAGCTTACGGAACACTGACATCCCGGCGTTCCCCACCCTCATTTTAAACCTACTCAAAACCATTGCTGCTTTTTTTTTTTTTTTTTTTTAAACACCCCCCCGTGGGTGGGGGCTTTAGAATACACCCACGGTATCCCCTGCCTGTCGTAAGAGGCGACTAAAAGGGGCGACCTTGGCTATACTTTAAGGACTCCGCGTTGTTTTGTGAATTGGACCCCCAGTGGGTGGGAGGAAGCGAATACATCCACGGTACTCCCTGCCAGTCGTAAAAGGCGACTAAAAGGGCTTCTCGGAACGGTCCCCTTTCGAGGGTTTGACAGTCAGCTCTAAAAGACATACATCCGTGCGGTATAACTCTCATTAGGTTATATCGCACTTCTTTCCGTCACTGCTTTCAGGGTCTGGCAACCAAAATTTCTATATGTGCGTGCTGTTAGGGGATGGGCCACTTACGCTAGCGACTACGCTCGAAAGCCTGTTCCGGTCTTGGCCGCGCCGACAGGTGGGTGTGCCATGTACCCGTTCAGTAGTATCCGCCTGACTACGCAGGTCCCCTCACAGCCGAATGTCAGAGCTGTAAAATCCAGTATATGCCAAGGGGTACATGCCGATACGGCATTGTAAAACATCGGACCCCCGGGCAATGCCTTCCAAGCTAGGCGGGCCTTGCCCTGGCTGGGTAGCGCCTACTGTGACGGCCCGTGATCGGATGTCGGTGGCATTCGGGGAGGATGATCTGGCCATGGGTTCTAAAAGAAAAATCCCCAACCAGGGTGGACCTACACCCAAACAGGGTGGTCCTACACCCAAGTCTTTAACTTTTGATTCCCTGCGGGGATCAACCCCCTGGGAACAGTCTGTTCGTGAGAATCTGGGTGCTAACACTCCCAAGTTTCTGGTCGCCACCAGAACGGATGGGGGTGATTTCAAGATGGTAAAGTCTATTTTGTTTTCTCGGCACATAGAAGGGGTCTATGGCGAGCTTGAGAAGGTACAAAAGATGAGAAATGGTAGCTTGTTGCTCAAGACTAGGACTGGTGAGCAGGTTGAACACCTTCTGAAGTGTGACCACTTTGGCGATATCCCTGTCAAAGTGGAGAAGCACACGTCTTTGAATCTGGTCCGGGGAGTCATTTTCCACCGGGACCTGATTCTGAACACTGACGAGGAGCTCAAAGAGGATATGCAGCACCGTCACGTGACTGATGTCCGGCGCATTACGCGCAAGGTCAATGGTCAAATCGTGGATACTGGTGCTTTCATTATTTCCTTTGAGCTTTCGGTGCTCCCGGAGAAAGTCAAGGTAACAAGTTACCGTTGCGACGTTCGGCCTTACATCCCTCCACCAATGAGGTGTTATAAGTGCCAGAAATTCGGGCACATGTTATCCCGATGCTCGAGCCCTGACGTCTGTGGAACATGCGGTAAGGTACCCCACGAAGCGGAAGAGTGCACAACACCATATCAGTGCACTAATTGCCCTGGATTTCATTCTCCTCGGGACAGGAACTGCCCTGTCTTCCTGCGTGAGAAGAAAATCCAGGAGATTAAAACCCTGGATGGTCTCACCTACCAGGAGGCCCGCAAGAAGTACCATACCACGATTTCGCCTTCTCCAACGATTGATTATAGAGCCATAATACCAAATTTGGTACCGGCTCCATCATCTTTTGTCTCAACCGTGAAACCTACTAATTTACCACTGCCATCAACATCTCTCGATACTCCCCAGAATCAGAGAGAGAGCCCGAAGGTGACTTCAACCCCATCTTCGGCCAGCACGAAGGCTGTGCGAGCGAAGGCTGCTCCGCCCGCACAGCAGGGGAGGAAGTTGAAGACTTCCTCCCCACTCGGGAGGAAGTCGAAGTCTTCCTCCCCATCCAAACGGTCGGCGAAAGCCGCGCCGAAGCCGGCGGAGGCGGCATCGTCGACCAGGGTCAGGACTTCGGCTCCTGACCCGTCTATATACCTTAAAGAGCCGGGGGCGGGTAAGAAGGGACCCCGCACTACGCATTCCCTTTCTCCACAAAAGGGGAAGCCATCCGCGCCAACACCTGCGGATGCTTCTGCGCCTGGGGACGTTTCGGCCCCCAGATCTGCGCGCTCCCCATGGAGATCCTCCCGCCGCCGAACTGCGTCCAGGAAATCTTCCACTGAGTCGATTCACTCCATGAACTCGCCTGAGGACATGGAGATTATAGTCGACGTAGTGACTGTAGATTCTCCAGAGTCAAAGTTGGAGTAGCTTGGTGCTCCAACTTATTCCCTAAGTTCACACAATGGCACTGTTACAGTGGAATTGTAACAGTTATGACAGGCATTTGACAGAGCTCCGTCAGCTTATTGCCCAATACGCGGCGAGTATAGTCTGTCTACAGGAAACAAACCTCAGACCTGAACACGAGACTGTTCTGAGAGGTTTCCGACTATACTCTAAAGAGCGACAAGACGCCGCCCGGGCTTCCGGGGGCGTTTGTACCTTCGTTCGCTCTGACTGCTATAGTGAGGAGTTTCCACTCGCCACTCCTCTGGAAGCTATTGCAGTTCGCGTGTCCTTGCCTGCTATGACAACTGTTTGTAACGTGTACCTTCCACCGAACCAACCCCTTGATATTAATGACGTCTTAGATCTTGTTGATCAACTTCCAGTCCCTTTCCTACTCGTGGGTGATTTCAACTCTCATCACCCCCAATGGGGATCACCATCTTCCTGCCCCAGAGGAAGGGACGTGGAAGGCTTAATTCAAGGGTTGGATTTATGTATATTAAATACAGGGGAAGCTACACATTTTAGCTTAGCGCACGGCACGTACTCACACATTGACTTGAGTGTGTGTAGCCGTGCGCTGGTCCCCCTATTTGGTTGGTATGTACACGACGACCTCTGTGACAGTGACCATTTCCCGATCGTTCTTACCCTTCTGAACCAGACGCCCGTGGAGTTCCCCAGTCGTTGGGTTCTTAAGCGGGCAAATTGGCCCTCGTTTCAAGAACGAGCTGTTTTCGTTGATCTTGGTTGCCGGAGCGTCGATGACGAGGTACAGCACATCACCGATGTGCTTCTTGCTGCCGCCGAAGAGTCCATTCCATCCTTTTCTGGGACTCCTCGTCGCAAACTCGTCCCTTGGTGGACAGAGGATATTGCAGCGGCAATAAGAGACCGTCGTCGAGCTCATAAGCACTACCGTCGGCGTCCAACCATGGCCAATTTGGTGGCGTTTAAGAAATTTCGTGCCAAGGCACGGATTCTTATTCGCCAGAGTAAGAAACGATCCTGGGAACGGTATGTGTCTTCTATTACGGCACATACCCCCTCCTCTCAAGTGTGGACTAAACTACGACGCATTTCGGGCATTCAGACATCTTCTACTGTACCGGGAATTTCCATTGATAATGACTTGGTTACCGATCCTTATCGCGTTGCAAACCATCTCGCCTCGTATTTTGCGGATATATCCGGTTGCGATAACTATGACCCTGCCTTCGTGGCCCTGAAGCGCGAAGCGGAACGTTTCCAGCTTAGTTTTGCTTCCCGCGCTTCGGAGGAGTACAACGTGCCCTTTACGGAGTGGGAACTCCGCGGAGCGCTGGCGCTCTGCAGGGACACGTCTCCTGGCCCGGATAATATTCACAACCAGATGCTTAAACACCTTAACGATGAGAGCATTCGTTATTTGCTCAGGGTGTTTAATCGTATCTGGTTGGAGGGTGTGTTTCCAGCGCAATGGCAGGAAGGTATCATTATACCTATCCTGAAGCCCGGTAAGGATCCCAAATTGACAGGGAGTTACAGACCTATTTGTCTCACTAACGGTCTGTGCAAGCTCTTCGAGAGGATGGTCAATCGGCGCCTAGTGTGGATCCTGGAGAAACGGGGACTCCTGTCTGAATACCAGTGTGGTTTCAGGGCGTCACGGTGTACCAACGACCATCTGGTACGCCTGGAGACCGCCATACAGGACGCTTTTCTCCGGAGACAGCACCTGGTCGCCGTTTTCTTTGACCTCGAGAAGGCCTATGACACCACTTGGCGTTACGGCATCCTCTCTACTCTGCATCAATGGAAATTCCGAGGTAACTTGCCGGTTTTTATTGCGAATTTTCTGTCCCTTCGCCTGTTCCGTGTCCGAATAGGGGGGACATATTCGCAATATCATATACAGGAAAACGGAGTCCCACAGGGATCGGTGCTTAGCGTAACATTATTTGCGATTGCCATAAACGGTATAGTCGCTGCTGCTGGTCCAGCAGTGGTACCGTCGCTATATGTAGACGACTTCGCTCTACATTATAGTGCGCACAATATGGCGGTCGCTGAACGACAGTTACAACAAGCTATTCGGAGAGTGGAACGCTGGACACTGGAGCATGGCTTTCGATTCTCAACCGCTAAGTCCTCGGTTGTCCATTTCTGCCGAAAGCGCACCCTCCATCCAGATCCCGAGCTTTATCTGGGCACTGTAGCTTTGCCTGTTGTTGCTGCGTACCGGTTCCTTGGGCTCCTTTTCGACCAGAAATTGACGTGGGAACCACACGTGCGGTGTTTGAAGACTGCCTGTGCTAAGAAGCTCAACATGTTGCGGTTTCTTAGCGGCACATCGTGGGGGGCGGACCGCGCGGTGCTTCTACGTTTTTATAAAGCACTGATTTTATCTAGGTTAGATTATGGCAGTGTAGCATATGGTTCGGCCCGTAAGTCAGTGCTTGTTAAACTGGACAGTGTCCACCACGGCGGTGTGAGGCTGGCGACGGGTGCCTTTCGGACGAGCCCAGTCGTCAGCTTGCTCGCCGAGGCTGGCGTACCTCCTTTACACCTGAGGCGCCAACAAGTACTGCTAACCTATGCTGCAACAATTCGACAGATGCCCCTTCATCCAAGCTATCCATGTTTGTTTTCCAATCCGAATCGCCGGCTGTATGATGCGCTCGCCCGAGCCACTCGGCCGGCGGGGATTCGCTTGGATGACTTATACCGTCAGTTCCGATTTCCTTCTGTCTCCTGTATCGTCCGAGTACCTAGCAAGGCCCCTCCGTGGATGGTCTCTCGCCCTGATATCATCCTGGATCTGCACACCGGCCCCAAGTCGGACACGGACTCCTCCGTCCATCGGAGGCTGTTCCAGTCCGTGGTGACACGGTATCCGGGATCAGGGCTTGTATTCACGGACGGTTCGAGGGTAAACGAGAAAGTAGGCTGTGCATTTGTGGTTAAGGATCGTCGGTTTCTCTTTTCACTTCCCGAGGCCTGTAGCGTGTACACTGCAGAGCTCTATGCCATCTTAGAGGCTCTGCGGTACACGTTATCAGACGATCACCAGCACTTTCTTGTGTGTACTGACTCTCTGAGTGCGCTGCAAGCGATCGATGTGTGTTTCCCGAAGCACCCGTTGGTCCAGCGTGTGCACGACCAGCTCGTCAGTTCGCGTAACGCTGGAACCGGGGTGACCTTTGTGTGGCTTCCTAGCCACATGGGTATTGCGGGAAACGAGCTTGCTGATCAGGCGGCGAGAGAGGCAGTCGCACTGCCCTCGCTCCCATATAAGGTGCCTGCTAGTGATGTGCGCTCTCAGTTGCGGCATTCGATCCTGTCGCATTGGGAGGAGGCATGGCGTGCCACGCCTCCACCTAACAAACTGAGAGGCATCAAGGAGACAACGAAGGTGTGGAAATCTTCCTTCCGATCTCTCCGGAAGGAAGCTGTGGTACTCTGTCGACTCCGGATCGGCCATGGGATTGCTACGCACTCCCACTTGCTGAAGAGAGAAGATCCTCCTGTGTGTACTTGCGGTGCCCACCTAACCGTGGCACACCTTCTCTTGGAGTGTGTGGATCTGGCCGATCTGCGAGGGACTCTTAAACTGCCTAATACCCTCTCCCTTATTCTCCGTGATGACGGGCCGTCAGCTGACCTCGTCATCCGGTTCATGAGGGAGAGTGGTTACTTTTTTAAGTTTTAATGTGTAGTTACGACTTTTAATTGTGGTTAAATCTGTTTTACGTTTCTTATTGTGTTATGTATTGTATTGTTCACTATGCCTTATTTGTTTTATCCTTTTTTACCATCCGCCTTTTATTCTTTTTATTCAAATAAGGCATATTTTTTGGGGGCTCACTGTCTGTTTTATAAACACCATTTTCGCTTCATCCATGGCAGTGAGTTGTTTTTATCTACATACTTTCATTTCACGTCATTTCATTTCATTAGGGGCCGATAACCTCGATGTTAGGCCCCTTAAAACAACAATTATCATCATCATCATCATCAGCTTTTAAAACATCATTCACCACATAACGAGTGCCAACCGCCCTATATTAAACAGTAAAGCGTAAGTCACACTAGGCTGGTTGCCAGCTGCTGGTGATCAGCGGATGGCAGTAGCACCAGCAAGCAGAGGCTGGCGACCCGGTCACACCCACCCAGCAACCAGTGGCAGGCGACACGGTCACACACACCCAGCAACCAGTGGCAGGCGACACGGTCACACACACCCAACAAGCAGCGGCTGGCGACACGGTCACACACACCCAACAACCAGCGGCTGGCGACACGGTCACACACACACAACAAGCAGTGGCTGGCGACACAGTCACACACACCCAACAACCAGCGGCTGGCGACACGGTCACACACACCCAACAAGCAGCGGCTGGCAACACGGTCACACACACCCAACAAGCAGCGGCTGGCGACACGGTCACACACACCCAACAACCAGCGGCTGGCGACACGGTCACACACACCCATCAACCAGCGGCTGGCGACACGGTCACACAAAAACAACAAGCAGTGGCTGGCGACACGGTCACACACACCCAACAACCAGCGGCTGGCGACACGGTCACACACACCCAACAAGCAGCGGCTGGCGACACGGTCACACACACCCAACAAGCAGCGGCTGGTGACACGGTCACACACACCCAACAAGCAGTGGCTGGCGACACGGTCACACACACCCAACAAGCAGCGGCTGGCGACACGGTCACACACACCCAACAAGCAGCGGCTGGCGACACGGTCACACACACCCAGCAACCAGTGGCAGGCGACACGGTCACACACACCCAGCAACCAGTGGCTGGCGACACGGTCACACACACCCAACAAGCAGCGGCTGGCGACACGGTCACACACACCCAACAAGCAGCGGCTGGCGACACGGTCACACACACCCAACAAGCAGCGGCTGGCGACACGGTCACACACACCCAGCAAGCAGTGGCTGGCGACACGGTCACACACACCCAACAAGCAGTGGCTGGCGACACGGTCACACACACCCAACAAGCAGCGGCTGGCGACACGGTCACACCCACCCAACAAGCAGCGGCTGGCGACACGGTCACACACACCCAGCAACCAGTGGCAGGCGACACGGTCACACACACCCAACAACCAGCGGCTGGCGACACGGTCACACAAACCCAACAAGCAGTGGCTGGCGACACAGTCACACACACCCAACAACCAGCGGCTGGCGACACGGTCACACACACCCAACAAGCAGCGGCTGGCGACACGGTCACACACACTCAACAAGCAGCGTCTGGCGACACGTTCACACACACCCAACAAGCAGCGGCTGGCGACACGGTCACACACACCCAACAACCAGTGGCTGGCGACACGGTCACACACACCCGGCAACCAGTGGCTGGCGACATGGTCACACACACCCAACAAGCAGCGGCTGGCGACACGGTCACACACACCCAGCAACCAGCGGCTGGCGACACGGTCACACACACCCAACAAGCAGCGGCTGGCGACACGGTCACACCCACCCAACAAGCAGCGCTGGCGACACGGTCACACACACCCAGCAACCAGCGGCTGGCGACACGGTTACACCCACCCAACAAGCAGCGGCTGGCGACACGGTCACACACACCCAACATGCAGTGGCTGGCGACACGGTCACACACACCCAACAAGCAGCGGCTGGCGACACGGTCACACACACCCAACAAGCAGCGGCTGGCGACACGGTCACACACACCCAGCAACCAGCGGCTGCTGACACGGTCACACACACCCAACAAGCAGTGGCTGGCGACACGGTCACACCCACCCAACACGCAGTGGCTGGCGACACGGTCACACACACCCAACACGCAGTGGCTGGCGACACGGTCACACACACCCAACACGCAGTGGCTGGCGACACGGTCACACACACCCAACAAGCAGCGGCTGGCGACACGGTCACACACACCCAACAAGCAGTGGCTGGCGACATGGTCACACACACCCAACAAGCAGCGGCTGGCGACACGGTCACACACACCCAACACGCAGCGGCTGGCGACACGGTCACACACACCCAGCAACCAGTGGCTGGCGACACGGTCACACACACCCAACAAGCAGTGGCTGGCGACACGGTCACACACACCCAACAAGCAACGGCTGGCGACACGGTCACTCACACCCAACACGCAGCGGCTGGCGACACGGTCACACACACCCAGCAACCAGTGGCTGGTGACACGGTCACACACACCCAGCAAGCAGTGGCTGGCGACACGGTCACACACACCCAACAAGCAGCGGCTGGCGACACGGTCACACACACCCAACACGCAGCGGATGGCGACACGATCACACACACCCAACACGCAGTGGCTGGCGACACGGTCACACACACCCAACACGCAGTGGCTGGCGACACGGTCACACACACCCAGAAACCAGTGGCTGGCGACACGGTCACACACACCCAGCAACCAGTGGCTGGCGACACGGTCACACAAACCCAACAAGCAGCGGCTGGCGACACGGTCACACACACCCAACAAACAGCGGCTGGCGACACGGTCACACACCCAACACGCAGTGGTTGGCGCCACGGTCACACACACCCTGCACGCAGTGGCTGGCGACACGGTCACATACACCCAACACGCAGTGGCTGGCGACACGGTCACACACACCCAACACGCAGTGGCTGGCGACACGGTCACACACACCCTACACGCAGTGGTTGGCGACACGGTCACACACACCCAACAAGCAGCGGCTGGCGACACGGTCACACACACCCAACAAGCAGCGGCTGGCGACACGGTCACACACACCCAGCACGCAGTGGCTGGCGACACGGTCACACACACCCAACTAGCAGCGGCTGGCGACACGGTCACACACACCCAACACGCAGCGGCTGGCGACACGGTCACACACACCCAACACGCAGTAGCTGGCGACACGTTCGCACACACCCAACACGCAGTGGCTGGCGACACGGTCACACACACCCTACACGCAGTGGCTGGCGACACGGTCACACACACCCAACACGCAGCGGCTGGCGACACGGTCACACACACCCAACAAGCAGCGGCTGGCGACACGGTCACACACACCCTACACGCAGTGGCTGGTGACACGGTCACACACACCCAGCAACCAGTGGCTGGCGACACGGTCACACACACCCAACAAGCAGCGGCTGGCGACACGGTCACACCCATCCAACCCGCAGTGGCTGGCGACACGGTCACACACACCCAACAAGCAGCGGCTGGCGACACGGTCACACACACCCAGCACGCAGTGGCTGGCGACACGGTCACACACACCCAACACGCAGCGGCTGGCGACACGGTCACACACACCCTACACGCAGTGGCTGGCGACACGGTCACACACACCCAACACGCAGTGGCTGGCGACACGGTCACACACACCCAACACGCAGTGGCTGGCGACACGTTCACACACACCCAACACGCAGTGGCTGGCGACACGGTCACACACACCCTACACGCAGTGGCTGGCGACACGGTCACACACACCCAACAAGCAGTGGCTGGCGACACGGTCACACACACCCAACAAGCAGCGGCTGGCGACACGGTCACACACACCCAACAAGCAGCGGCTGGCGACACGGTCACACACACCCAGCAACCAGTGTCTGGTGACACGGTCACACCCATCCAACACGCAGTGGCTGGCGACACGGTCACACACACCCAGCAACCAGTGGCTGGTGACACGGTTACACCCACCCAACACGCAGCGGCTGGCGACACGGTCACACACAACCAACACGCAGCGGCTGGCGACACGGTCACACACACCCAACAAGCAGCGGCTGGCGACACGGTCACACACACCCAACAAGCAGCGGCTGGCGACACGGTCACACACACCCAACAAGCAGCGGCTGGCGACACGGTCACACACACCCAGCAACCAGCGGCTGCTGACACGGTCACACACACCCAACAAGCAGTGGCTGGCGACACGGTCACACCCACCCAACACGCAGTGGCTGGCGACACGGTCAGTAGTGTGGTAAGGAGAGAGCTGTTCCACTTTTTATTGAGCCACCCTCGTAGCGGCCCCGAACCTGATATCTCGCTAACCAATCATGGGATTTGAACATACAGGGTGTCCTAGCACTGCTAGTAATGCCCCCTACTTTCCTATAGCCTCTTTATTTAATGAAAAGACCAAAACTAAAAGGTCATTCGCGAGTAGTGGGGTAGTGTTGGTTTCCTGAAGTCGCGCTCGTGCTTGAATATGTATGCCTATGTTGGGAAAGGGTTAGGTGGTGGGGGAGGAGTAGGGGTTGAGTGAGGGGTCGTTTAGATGGTATTTTTTCCGCTCTAGATGATGGTGAGGTTATTTTTTAAAAATGGATGGAATTGGGAAACGCCATTTGGGGTAAACATGTTGTTTTTTGACATTTTGGCGATGAATGTTTTTTTATACGCATGCGCACTTGAGGAGTTTTGTAAGAGGGCGGGCTTTTTAAATGATGATTTATAAATGAGTGTTTTTTTAATATGTATTGAAATAAACCAAAAAAACTAATAGGTCATCGGCTTTTTACTATCTCGCTAACCAATAATCGGATTTAAACCTATGGGGTGTCGTAGGACTCGTGGTGAACTCTCTTTTTCTATGGACGGGGTATATCCACTCCAAAATAAAAACTACCCTCACCCGGGGGGTTGAAATAGTAATATTTTTTGTATGTGCGCGCACGGACGGCTTTTGTCAAAAGGACCTAACTATACGTTTGTTAATATTTTCTGAACCCCTGATGGGATTTTGCCATAGGCAGTATCCTAGCCCTGGGGGTGACGCCCCGTTTTTGAATGTAGGATTCATTTTTGTCGAAAGGGCCTAACTACACTTTTGTTCATATCTCGCGAACCAATCATGCTAGGGACTTGTATGAGGGGTCCTAGCACTTGGGGCAACATCCCCTGTTTGGGGGTGAAACTACCCCCCAAAATTGAAAAATCCATATCTAGGAAACGAAGAAGCCTAAAATAAGGTGTGATAGCTTAAAAATAGGGGATGATATGGGTTTTTACCTCGATTGGTCATTTCACCCCTAAATCAGTAAATAGTCATGTTATGGGGGGAAAAACGTGTTAAACACCTAAAAATGATAAATGAACCTAAGATCTTTTGTTTTTGATGAAAAATAGCAGGGGGGTGAAACTACCCCCCCAAAATTGAAAAATCCCTATCTCGGAAACGAAGAATCCTAAAATTAGGTGTGATAGCTCAAAAAATAGGGAATGTTATGGGCTTTTACCTCGATTGATCATTTCACCCCTAAAACAGTAAATAGTCATGTTATGGGGGAAAAAACGTGTTAAACACCTAAAAATGATAAATGAACCTAAGATCTTTTGTTTTTGATGAAAAATAGCAGGGGGGTGAAACTACCCCCCAAAATTGAAAAATCCCTATCTCGGAAACGAAGAATCCTAAAATTAGGTGTGATAGCTTAAAAAATAGGGGATGATATGGGCTTTTACCTCGATTGGTCATTTCACCCCTAAATCAGTAAATAGTCATGTTATGGGAGGAAAAACGTGTTAAACACCTAAAAATGATAAATGAACCTAAGATCTTTTGTTTTTGATGAAAAATAGCAGGGGGGTGAAATTACCCCCCAAAATAGAAAAATCCCTATCTCGGAAACGAAGAATCCTAAAATTAGGTGTGATAGCTTAAAAAATAGGGGATGATATGGTCTTTTATCTCGATTGGTCATTTCACCCCTAAAACAGTAAATAGTCATGTTATGAAAAAAAAACGTGTTAAACACCTAAAAATGATAAATGAACCTAAGATCTTTTGTTTTTGATGAAAAATAGCAGGGGGGTGAAACTACCCCCCAAAATTGAAAAATCCCTATCTCGGAAACGAAGAATCCTAAAATTAGGTGTGATAGCTTAAAAAATAGGGGATGATATGGGCTTTTACCTCTATTGGTCATTTCACCCCTAAATAAGTAAATAGTCATGTTATGGGGAAAAAAACGTGTTAAACACCTAAAAATGATAAATGAACCTAAGATCTTTTGTTTTTGATGAAAAATAGCAGGGGGGTGAAACTACCCCCCAAAATTGAAAAATCCATATCTCGGAAACGAAGAATCCTAAAATTAGGTGTGATAGCTTAAAAAATAGGGGATGATATGGGCTTTTACCTCTATTGGTCATTTCACCCCTAAATAAGTAAATAGTCATGTTATGGGGAAAAAACGTGTTAAACACCTAAAAATGATAAATGAACCTAAGATCTTTTGTTTTTGATGAAAAATAGCAGGGGGGTGAAACTACCCCCCAAAATTGAAAAATCCCTATCTCGGAAACGAAGAATCATAAAATTAGGTGTGATAGCTTAAAAAATAGGGGATGATATGGGCTTTTACCTTGATTGATCATTTCACCCCTAAAACAGTAAATAGTCATGTTATGAGGAAAAAATGTGTTATACACGTAAAAGCATAAGCATCTTTGTGAAACCATGCTTTAATGGACATGTGTATGGAGGATGATTGTTATTATTATTATTAGGTAATTGTGGATTAATGTGTGTATAGATAACTAACCTGTGGGGAGCGTGATGGCGCAGTTGCTTAGCTGCTCGTCTTTACCCGGACGGCTGGGGTTCAAATCCCGGTGACAGCGGGGGTTGGAATTTTCACCTGAAAAAATCACGTGGCATTCGGCCTTAAATCCCCGGCCAAAACCAAAATGAGGCTGGTTGGCTCCGGCGACTCAAAATAATAGGGAAAAGCTGAAGAAAGAAAAAAAAAAGAAGAAGAAAAAATGGTAACTCACTAGTAATAGTAAACATTGGTTTGAGGTGTTGAAGAAGTCAGGATGGGCAACCCTTTGCCATGGTTCACGAATGGACCCCAAAAAGTTTTACCTGTCAAGACTCAGTCTACCCTGTTGCAGCCTTGAGAAAAAAAAATCGAACCGGGGCCTCTGTGGTGACAGTGAAGTTATATTCAATCATACGCTTGCCTACTACCGCTGTGTTGAATCTGCACAGAGATTCTGGCTTTGGTTTGTCTAGTGTGCCTTGGCGATAACAGTACAGCGACCTTGTCAGTAAGTTTCATATTACTCATTTGCTTGATAGCGGACGTGCTCTGCACATGACTAGATCGTTGTTAGGTTTGACAAAGGCTTAGTGAAGCTTATTGCAACCTTGAAATGAATGTCATGGTATAGTCGGGGTTGGAAGCCAAGACCTTAGGGTTGACAACCAAGTAGCTTAACCACTACACGGTGAGATGGTCAAATAATAATGTAACAGAACGTTTTCTATAGTTTAACGAATTGGCATACCATGAGAGGTGTAGGTAATGGAAATTGAATCCTTAGCTGATGATTATACTACTTTCCATGCCCACGTATAAGCTATCATGGTAGAAAAAGAATGGTATGGCTTGTTTTAAACGGAGAATAATTGTGTTTACTGTGAAACACAAATCTGAATTTAAAATTAATTTAAAATAATTAATAATTTAAAATTAACTAATTTAAATTAGTTTAGTACGCTGAAGTTAAAATGAATAATGATCACGTTACAGGCAGCTAGTTTCGAAGCCATGAGAACGAAGTGAACAAAGAATAAAATTCATGAGCCAGTGAGGAATTCAACATGCTGTCCTTTGGACAAGAGAGAAGCGTTCTACAGCGACCCTCAATGGTTTGGGTCATCGTAAAGATGAAAATTAAATCTAAGCTACTACACTCTTATATACTAGAAGAAGAAATGGAAAACAAAAGGGCAATAGGCCAAATAAAGGACAGAAGGAATAAAAAATGGCTCTCAACCCTCAAGCATGTGGATTGAGGGAGTTGGAAGGAAGGAGAGCCATGAAAGGCAGATAAAAAAGTGCATGCCCCAGAGGTAATGGATAAAGAGGAGGTAAACTGGACTCAGCTCAGAAATACCTTGGGGTCGCCAACTTTTAAACTGATCAGCCGTAAGCCCCTTGAGGGTGTAGCCATATGCAGAGTGCATCGCAAGTGGTGGGGCTTCTTGAGGGGGCTTGGGCAAAAGACAGGAAATAACATGAAAATAAAAAAGCAAGGCTACCTCCTCACACTAGTAGGATATCAGAAAAAATAAATAAACCAGGGCCAATGAAGTTGCAAAAGGAAGAGACTCCCTAGGGCTCGGATACCCTAATCATGTTGGGGTCGGTAGAGAACAAGAGTTGAGCAAGTGTGGTCGACAGGAAATAAGACAGAGGAGCCTCGCACAAATTAGTGGAAGCAATGACGGTCTCAGCTGGGACTCCGTGATCGTCAACCTACATGACACTAGATATGACGCCCAGGGGTGGAATTAAAGACCTCTTTTGTTTTATATCACATGGCATGCCTTATAATGCAATACTGGTCCTAGGGTGTGCAAAATTGTATTAGAAACTCAGCTAATAATAGTGTGCTTGCCCATGATTATTTTCCCAAGGACTGATAACCATGATTTCCAAGCCCCTAAGTAAGACAAAAAACAAATTATTTTCATTTTTCCAATGAGTTGGGGTGAGGTGAGTTTTCTATACACCAAACTGATGTGGTTTCCCACTTCTACTCCAGGCAAATGCACATTTGATGTTAAGAATAGTCAAATGGTTTGCAACTGCCCAATGCTAGGACCTGATTAGTGGCTTTTAAAAAATGGAATGGAATGGAGTACACTTCCCCCAAAACCAACAAGAGGAGTGTTCGATCCCCCACAACAACCATCCTTAAAGTCAATATAAATGACTATGCACTTCAGCTCATGACAGTCTCCTCTCTCCAATCCTACCCCTTGCTGGTGAAAGACACACTCTAATACAACCATCATAGTGACAGGTTATCTGTTAAATACCTAACTATCCCCAGATTTACCTTAAATTTTCCTAAAATCCACTACATTTTCCGAAAATTGACCAAATGACACAACATTCCAGCAAAATTCAACAAATGACTACCAGATTTATTGAAATTCCATTGATTTACCTAAGCATGGTTTAAACTACCTCAAATTCATATAAAATTAGACGAATATAGATGAAAATTCACTAAAATTTACCGAATTTAGCCAAGTGGTGTACAAACCATGAAATTTATCCAATTTTATTAAAATTGACTACACGTACTCGAAAATTCCATAATATTCCCTTTACATGTATGCTTTTTGTTGTTGTTGTTGTTGTTTCGTTTACCACACTCCCTGTAGACAATCACCTCAACATGACTTTCTCCTAGACTAGGAGCTTCACATTCGACATGATAGCTGAGTTTCATTTCCCATAAACTTGTCTCTGAGGTGGGTGTCAGGAAAAGGCATCCAGCTGTAAAAACCACACCCTTACGTAGACTTTCATAACCTCTTACGTTGAGGTTCCTTACACTAACGACATTAAATGATTGAACGGTTTCCTTTTCACAATTCCTGTCTATACTTTCCTCTTTAAGGTTGCAAGATGTTTGCAAGATTCCTAAAATGCAATTAAATGTAATAAATACCTTAAGATGGTTTCATTTGTTTAATGATATGGTGTTGATGATGGATATATACGTTAAGACTAATTTTTGTTAGGTCTTGACTGGCCTTGCAATTAGAAATTGACAAACCAAACATGGGTTATCTACCAGGGGAACACTTTGGCCACTATGTTGGTTATTGACCAGTAAGTACAGTTCTAGTAATGAGACAGAAATCCAACACAAACAATGAGCGCGCAATGCGGCGGAGATTGGTACCACGATGTACTGTCGGTTATGTAGCTATGTGGAATGTACATCACATATGGTTTACTTGAAGGTTTGGAGATTCCATTAAAGATATTTCTACAATAAACCATTTTCAAATGGTCATTCGTTGGTGTGAAAATATTTATTATATGGTATTTTATGAAAACAATTATGATTTATAAAAAAAATTATACGTTTACTGTATTCTTATTTAATGTAAGCACTCGAGGCACTATCGACCAAAATACGGCACTATTAGGAATATATATTGCATACTTGAAGGTTTGGTGATCCCATTAAAGGTATTCCTACAATAAATGATTTTCAAGTTGTCGTTCTATGGCGTGAAAATATTTAATATATGATATTTGCTAAAAGGATTTACCACTGGAATTATTTTACAAGTAGTTATTTTAATGACCAATAGAGTTCACTGTTAAGAAGGTAGAGCCCTATGTGGAATGTAGGATAACATGTTATACATGATACGTGACAACTGTAAGGCTTGTGATTTTTAAGATGCCTTTAACCCTATATTAAACACTCAGTTTGCAATACTGATAACTGCAATGTTACTGAAAAAAATTGAAACAAAACAAAAATCAGCATTGAAAAACCAAAAAGTGGTTGAGCATATATATAGTGGGGAAAAGAAAAGTTTTGTAAACACTAATGTCCAACAAGACTAATTAAATCAGTAACTGTCAGGGTGGCCGAGTGGTTAAGGCGTTTGACTTAAGATCAACTTTCCAAATATATAAGGAAGCAAGGGTTCGAATCCCTTCCCTGACATAACTATTGCTTGAACATGCAAGAAAACAAGAAATATACACAAACTATGTTTATCAATTTAATCATTTTTTTTACAAGAGATAGACACACAGAATACAGCTCTTTTTGTTTATCATTTCTTTTAAACATAACACTTGTTGAAAATTATTTTTTAGGGGATGGGAGTGTTGCTACGTTGACCCATCACACAATAATAGCAGCTTTACGAAGTTCATTTTCTATATTTAATAGCTCTTTCTCATAACCAATATGACCAAGCTGTTTACAGGCATGCAAGAGCTGTAGACGTTCGACTAATATATTAGGATCGTTCCATTTACTATTTTTTATGAATGGTTTCAGAATCTCGGGAAGCAGTTCATCATTATCACCATCATTATGATTATCATCCTCATTATTATAATCATTTTCATAATGATGATCATTATCATCGTTATCATTACCATGATAATTTCCACCTGTGTCCACAGTCTGTTCAATGGTTTGAGTTGTCTTTGTTAGTGTTGAAAGCTTCTTTTTAGATGTGCTAGAATGCTTTAACATTGTTATGTTATTACCACTATTACCTTTCCCCACTAACTTTTTGATGGGGTATATTGTCTCTGATAGGGTTGAGGGCTTTTGAGATGTGGGTGCATGTCTGAACATGGGTTTCACAGGAGGTGTTAAAGGTTTCTCATTAAACAACTCGCTAACAGCATGAGTGCGTTGTAGTGTATTAAAATTGAGGTTAATATTATCTTGAGCAGTACTATCTTTCTCTTGGACTTGGTTTCTTGCTTTGGTTTGGGTTTTCCTTAGATTTAGACTAGCGTGATTATTAAGTTTACATTCATGATTGTTTGAAGAAAGTACGTCCAATTCTTTTGTTTTAAGCATTCCTCGACAATGTTTCGATCGTTGCTTTGAACAGCGCCAAATAACAGTTCCATTTTTATTGCTTCGTTTCACAATATATGAATATCCTTTATAGTATGCATAAGGCTTACCATACCTAGTCACTGATACCTCCATATCAACTGTCAAGCACAAACTAATCTCTAGTAAAGACAACTTGGTAATAACAACAATAGTTTAATGTGGGAGCATATATACATGCAAAAAGTGGGAGCAAAGGTGGGGGGTAAAAAGTGGGAACAAAAGTGGGAGCAAATGTGGGAGAAAAAAATAACTGTGAGCAAAAAGTGGGAGCATATATGGGATCAAATGTGGGAGCAAAGCAAATATAAAAAAAGTGGGAGCAAATATGCTAACAAATATGTCAACAAATATACCAGCAAAAGTAAATACACAAGTCAAGATAGATTAAAGTGCAAAGAAAATATGCAAGCAAATATGAGAGCAAAAATGGTGTTTTTTCTAAAGCAACTAGACATAACAAACTTAGTCATAACCTAACCTAACCTAATCTAACCTCACCTAACCTCACCTAACCTAACCTAACCTACCCTCACCTCACCTAACCTCACCTCACCTAACTTCACCTAACCTAACCTAACTTAACTTCACCTAATCTAACTTGCTGAACTTTACCTAACCTAACCCATCATAACTTCACCTAACCTAACATTACCTAATCTAACTTCACCTAACCTAACTTTCAACTCACAGATCAAAATTAAATTCTAGGCATAGTTGAGTTGGAACCCAAGACTTCAGGGATAACACACAAGTATACTAGCCACTACACCGCAAAATGGGCAAATTATCATGCAACACAACATAAAGTAAAAGTTTCCTGTAGTGTAGCTCATTGGCTGTCAACCATAGTTTGCGAATTCAAACCCAAGACCTCAGGACTTTTGTTTTGAACATTATCAGAAATATTATTCCATTTACATTTTGCTGCTGCTGCTTATAGTTATAAGAGTTGGCATTAATATGGAAAGCAAAAATAATGTGGGAGCAAAAAAAAGTGGGTGGAAAACGTGTAAGCAGAAGTGGGAGCAAACAAGTGTGAGCAAATATGGGAGCAGAAAGTGGGAGCAAATGTGAAAGAAAAAGTGGGAGCAAAAAGAGCGAGCAAAAGTGAGTGCACAAAGTGGGAGCAAAATGTGTGAGTAAAAAGTGGGGCCAAATGTGGTGTTTTACTAAAACAATCTCCCCTAACCTAACCTAACCTAACTTCACCCAACCTAATTTCACCTAACCTAACTTCACCTAACCTAACCTTCCAACTCTCAGATCAAAAATTAAATTCTGGCCATAGTCGAGTTGGAACCCAAAACCTCTGGGATAACACCCAAGTATACTAGCCACTACATCGCGAAATGGGCAAATTATCATGCAACACAACACAAAAATAAAAAGTTTTCTGTAGTGTAACTCATTGGCTGACAATCATAGTTGAGAATTCAAACCCAAGACCTCAGGACTTTTGTTTTGAACATTATCAGAAATATTATTCCATTTACATTTTGCTGTTGCTTATAGTTATAAGAGTTGGCATTAATATGGGAGCAAAAGTGAAAGCAAAAAGTGGGTGCAAGCATGGCTGGTTGTAGAGGCTTTCATATCAACAAATACACATAAATTAAATTTTAGTAAAGTGACTTGGCTAATAATAATAATAATAATAATAATAATATTAACAGTTAAAAAAGAATCAAGGGGATTGATATTTTTCAGGGTGTAATTTCCAAAGTACTGTCAAGAATAATAATTATATGAACAGATTCCAAGAACTCTAGAGTGCTTTTAAGGTTAATGATTGGCTAGGAGTGAGATAGAGCTAGCTAACCTAAGTTAACCTCAGCTCAGTAAACCTAACCTTGTCACATGGCATGTTCTACAAGTATAGACTTGCTTTGAGACTGGCTATGACGTCACAGATGAATGGCGGTGGGAGGCTGGCAAAAAGGAAAATGTTTTTGGGTAATAAAAACGTCATGTCCAGCCTCCCACCGCCATTCATCTGTGACGTCATAGCCAGTCTCAAAGCAAGTCTATACTTGTAGAACATGCCATGTGACAAGGTTAGGTTTACTGAGCTGAGGTTAACTTAGGTTAGCTAGCTCTATCTCACTCCTAGCCAATCATTAACCTTAAAAGCACTCTAGAGTTCTTGGAATCTGTTCATATAATTATTATTCTTGACAGTACTTTGGAAATTACACCCTGAAAAATATCAATCCCCTTGATTCTTTTTTAACTGTTAATATTATTATTATTATTATTATTATTATTAGCCAAGTCACTTTACTAAAATTTAATTTATGTGTATTTGTTGATATGAAAGCCTCTACAACCAGCCATGCTTGCACCCACTTTTTGCTTTCACTTTTGCTCCCATATTAATGCCAACTCTTATAACTATAAGCAACAGCAAAATGTAAATGGAATAATATTTCTGATAATGTTCAAAACAAAAGTCCTGAGGTCTTGGGTTTGAATTCTCAACTATGATTGTCAGCCAATGAGTTACACTACAGAAAACTTTTTATTTTTGTGTTGTGTTGCATGATAATTTGCCCATTTCGCGATGTAGTGGCTAGTATACTTGGGTGTTATCCCAGAGGTTTTGGGTTCCAACTCGACTATGGCCAGAATTTAATTTTTGATCTGAGAGTTGGAAGGTTAGGTTAGGTGAAGTTAGGTTAGGTGAAATTAGGTTGGGTGAAGTTAGGTTAGGTTAGGTTAGGGGAGATTGTTTTAGTAAAACACCACATTTGGCCCCACTTTTTACTCACACATTTTGCTCCCACTTTGTGCACTAACTTTTGCTCGCTCTTTTTGCTCCCACTTTTTCTTTCACATTTGCTCCCACTTTCTGCTCCCATATTTGCTCACACTTGTTTGCTCCCACTTCTGCTTACACGTTTTCCACCCACTTTTTTTTGCTCCCACATTATTTTTGCTTTCCATATTAATGCCAACTCTTATAACTATAAGCAGCAGCAGCAAAATGTAAATGGAATAATATTTCTGATAATGTTCAAAACAAAAGTCCTGAGGTCTTGGGTTTGAATTCGCAAACTATGGTTGACAGCCAATGAGCTACACTACAGGAAACTTTTACTTTATGTTGTGTTGCATGATAATTTGCCCATTTTGCGGTGTAGTGGCTAGTATACTTGTGTGTTATCCCTGAAGTCTTGGGTTCCAACTCAACTATGCCTAGAATTTAATTTTGATCTGTGAGTTGAAAGTTAGGTTAGGTGAAGTTAGATTAGGTAATGTTAGGTTAGGTGAAGTTATGATGGGTTAGGTTAGGTAAAGTTCAGCAAGTTAGATTAGGTGAAGTTAAGTTAGGTTAGGTTAGGTGAAGTTAGGTGAGGTGAGGTTAGGTGAGGTGAGGGTAGGTTAGGTTAGGTTAGGTGAGGTTAGGTGAGGTTAGATTAGGTTAGGTTAGGTTATGACTAAGTTTGTTATGTCTAGTTGCTTTAGAAAAAACACCATTTTTGCTCTCATATTTGCTTGCATATTTTCTTTGCACTTTAATCTATCTTGACTTGTGTATTTACTTTTGCTGGTATATTTGTTGACATATTTGTTAGCATATTTGCTCCCACTTTTTTTTATATTTGCTTTGCTCCCACATTTGATCCCATATATGCTCCCACTTTTTGCTCACAGTTATTTTTTTCTCCCACATTTGCTCCCACTTTTGTTCCCACTTTTTACCCCCCACCTTTGCTCCCACTTTTTGCATGTATATATGCTCCCACATTAAACTATTGTTGTTATTACCAAGTTGTCTTTACTAGAGATTAGTTTGTGCTTGACAGTTGATATGGAGGTATCAGTGACTAGGTATGGTAAGCCTTATGCATACTACAAAGGATATTCATATATTGTGAAACGAAGCAATAAAAATGGAACTGTTATTTGGCGCTGTTCAAAGCAACGATCGAAACATTGTCGAGGAATGCTTAAAACAAAAGAATTGGACGTACTTTCTTCAAACAATCATGAATGTAAACTTAATAATCACGCTAGTCTAAATCTAAGGAAAACCCAAACCAAAGCAAGAAACCAAGTCCAAGAGAAAGATAGTACTGCTCAAGATAATATTAACCTCAATTTTAATACACTACAACGCACTCATGCTGTTAGCGAGTTGTTTAATGAGAAACCTTTAACACCTCCTGTGAAACCCATGTTCAGACATGCACCCACATCTCAAAAGCCCTCAACCCTATCAGAGACAATATACCCCATCAAAAAGTTAGTGGGGAAAGGTAATAGTGGTAATAACATAACAATGTTAAAGCATTCTAGCACATCTAAAAAGAAGCTTTCAACACTAACAAAGACAACTCAAACCATTGAACAGACTGTGGACACAGGTGGAAATTATCATGGTAATGATAACGATGATAATGATCATCATTATGAAAATGATTATAATAATGAGGATGATAATCATAATGATGGTGATAATGATGAACTGCTTCCCGAGATTCTGAAACCATTCATAAAAAATAGTAAATGGAACGATCCTAATATATTAGTCGAACGTCTACAGCTCTTGCATGCCTGTAAACAGCTTGGTCATATTGGTTATGAGAAAGAGCTATTAAATATAGAAAATGAACTTCGTAAAGCTGCTATTATTGTGTGATGGGTCAACGTAGCAACACTCCCATCCCCTAAAAAATAATTTTCAACAAGTGTTATGTTTAAAAGAAATGATAAACAAAAAGAGCTGTATTCTGTGTGTCTATCTCTTGTAAAAAAAATGATTAAATTGATAAACATAGTTTGTGTATATTTCTTGTTTTCTTGCATGTTCAAGCAATAGTTATGTCAGGGAAGGGATTCGAACCCTTGCTTCCTTATATATTTGGAAAGTTGATCTTAAGTCAAACGCCTTAACCACTCGGCCACCCTGACAGTTACTGATTTAATTAGTCTTGTTGGACATTAGTGTTTACAAAACTTTTCTTTTCCCCACTATATATATGCTCAACCACTTTTTGGTTTTTCAATGCTGATTTTTGTTTTGTTTCAATTTTTTTCAGTAACATTGCAGTTATCAGTATTGCAAACTGAGTGTTTAATATAGGGTTAAAGGCATCTTAAAAATCACAAGCCTTACAGTTGTCACGTATCATGTATAACATGTTATCCTACATTCCACATAGGGCTCTACCTTCTTAACAGTGAACTCTATTGGTCATTAAAATAACTACTTGTAAAATAATTCCAGTGGTAAATCCTTTTAGCAAATATCATATATTAAATATTTTCACGCCATAGAACGACAACTTGAAAATCATTTATTGTAGGAATACCTTTAATGGGATCACCAAACCTTCAAGTATGCAATATATATTCCTAATAGTGCCGTATTTTGGTCGATAGTGCCTCGAGTGCTTACATTAAATAAGAATACAGTAAACGTATAATTTTTTTTATAAATCATAATTGTTTTCATAAAATACCATATAATAAATATTTTCACACCAACGAATGACCATTTGAAAATGGTTTATTGTAGAAATATCTTTAATGGAATCTCCAAACCTTCAAGTAAACCATATGTGATGTACATTCCACATAGCTACATAACCGACAGTACATCGTGGTACCAATCTCCGCCGCATTGCGCGCTCATTGTTTGTGTTGGATTTCTGTCTCATTACTAGAACTGTACTTACTGGTCAATAACCAACATAGTGGCCAAAGTGTTCCCCTGGTAGATAACCCATGTTTGGTTTGTCAATTTCTAATTGCAAGGCCAGTCAAGACCTAACAAAAATTAGTCTTAACGTATATATCCATCATCAACACCATATCATTAAACAAATGAAACCATCTTAAGGTATTTATTACATTTAATTGCATTTTAGGAATCTTGCAAACATCTTGCAACCTTAAAGAGGAAAGTATAGACAGGAATTGTGAAAAGGAAACCGTTCAATCATTTAATGTCGTTAGTGTAAGGAACCTCAACGTAAGAGGTTATGAAAGTCTACGTAAGGGTGTGGTTTTTACAGCTGGATGCCTTTTCCTGACACCCACCTCAGAGACAAGTTTATGGGAAATGAAACTCAGCTATCATGTCGAATGTGAAGCTCCTAGTCTAGGAGAAAGTCATGTTGAGGTGATTGTCTACAGGGAGTGTGGTAAACGAAACAACAACAACAACAACAAAAAGCATACATGTAAAGGGAATATTATGGAATTTTCGAGTACGTGTAGTCAATTTTAATAAAATTGGATAAATTTCATGGTTTGTACACCACTTGGCTAAATTCGGTAAATTTTAGTGAATTTTCATCTATATTCGTCTAATTTTATATGAATTTGAGGTAGTTTAAACCATGCTTAGGTAAATCAATGGAATTTCAATAAATCTGGTAGTCATTTGTTGAATTTTGCTGGAATGTTGTGTCATTTGGTCAATTTTCGGAAAATGTAGTGGATTTTAGGAAAATTTAAGGTAAATCTGGGGATAGTTAGGTATTTAACAGATAACCTGTCACTATGATGGTTGTATTAGAGTGTGTCTTTCACCAGCAAGGGGTAGGATTGGAGAGAGGAGACTGTCATGAGCTGAAGTGCATAGTCATTTATATTGACTTTAAGGATGGTTGTTGTGGGGGATCGAACACTCCTCTTGTTGGTTTTGGGGGAAGTGTACTCCATTCCATTCCATTTTTTAAAAGCCACTAATCAGGTCCTAGCATTGGGCAGTTGCAAACCATTTGACTATTCTTAACATCAAATGTGCATTTGCCTGGAGTAGAAGTGGGAAACCACATCAGTTTGGTGTATAGAAAACTCACCTCACCCCAACTCATTGGAAAAATGAAAATAATTTGTTTTTTGTCTTACTTAGGGGCTTGGAAATCATGGTTATCAGTCCTTGGGAAAATAATCATGGGCAAGCACACTATTATTAGCTGAGTTTCTAATACAATTTTGCACACCCTAGGACCAGTATTGCATTATAAGGCATGCCATGTGATATAAAACAAAAGAGGTCTTTAATTCCACCCCTGGGCGTCATATCTAGTGTCATGTAGGTTGACGATCACGGAGTCCCAGCTGAGACCGTCATTGCTTCCACTAATTGTGCTAGGCTCCTCTCTGTCTTATTTCCTGTCGACCACACTTGCTCAACTCTTGTTCTCTACCGACCCCAACATGATTAGGGTATCCGAGCCCTAGGGAGTCTCTTCCTTTTGCAACTTCATTGGCCCTGGTTTATTTATTTTTTCTGATATCCTACTAGTGTGAGGAGGTAGCCTTGCTTTTTTATTTTCATGTTATTTCCTGTCTTTTGCCCAAGCCCCCTCAAGAAGCCCCACCACTTGCGATGCACTCTGCATATGGCTACACCCTCAAGGGGCTTACGGCTGATCAGTTTAAAAGTTGGCGACCCCAAGGTATTTCTGAGCTGAGTCCAGTTTACCTCTCTTTATCCATTACCTCTGGGGCATGCACTTTTTTATCTGCCTTTCATGGCTCTCCTTCCTTCCAACTCCCTCAATCCACATGCTTGAGGGTTGAGAGCCATTTTTATTCCTTCTGTCCTTTATTTGGCCTATTGCCCTTTTGTTTTCCATTTCTTCTTCTAGTATATAAGAGTGTAGTAGCTTAGATTTAATTTTCATCTTTACGATGACCCAAACCATTGAGGGTCGCTGTAGAACGCTTCTCTCTTGTCCAAAGGACAGCATGTTGAATTCCTCACTGGCTCATGAATTTTATTCTTTGTTCACTTCGTTCTCATGGCTTCGAAACTAGCTGCCTGTAACGTGATCATTATTCATTTTAACTTCAGCGTACTAAACTAATTTTAAATTAGTTAATTTAAATTATTAATTATTTTAAATTAATTTTAAATTCAGATTTGTGTTTCACAGTAAACACAATTATTCTCCGTTTAAAACAAGCCATACCATTCTTTTTCTACCATGATAGCTTATACGTGGGCATGGAAAGTAGTATAATCATCAGCTAAGGATTCAATTTCCATTACCTACACCTCTCATGGTATGCCAATTCGTTAAACTATAGAAAACGTT